>JALIZH010015110.1:0-46549 GCA_030522465.1 Rhipicephalus appendiculatus
TTGGCAGCTCTTGAACTAATGAAAAATGGAACACACAGTGCAAGTATACGACCAGGATACAGAAAGGGAACACATGACAGTGCTGTTGTGTGTTCCCTTTCTGTGTACTGGTCATATGCTTGAGCTGTGTGTTTCATAATGCTTCACCAACAAGCTCAAGCTCGCTCTATTGAAAAATGGAGAATGAGCTTTTGCTGACTCAGCTGGTGCTGTCACTTATAACTTGTGACATTGAGGAGCTGTGCCACGTTGTAATGACTGGGAAGGTAGTCATGTGCGAACGGGACATTGCGATGCCCATGTAGTAGCAGGGGTGTTAGCGTGTGATCAAGTGAGTGTCAGCATGTGCTACATGCTGCTAATGTATTACATGTAGCAACTCTACACTGCTAGTGCACTGTGGTCACCCTGAACACACTTGGTGCCAAGCCTATAGTGCATGGCGTGTTCTTATTGTAGATGCTGCGATTGCCAGCTGACGCAAATGCAGTTGCCCACTGTCAGAATGAACAATAGTGATATACCTTTCGGACAAAAACACTTTTGTTCGCAGCAGCTCCTTGCACCCTGTCCATGGGTACGGCTTGTAGTCTTGTTGCATGTACGAATAAAAAGAGAAGTGATGCAAGTGCTTTCGAGAAGGCAGGGGCCAGGAGAACTGTTGCAACATTGTCATGTTTTGTGCAGTGCATTTCTCACTGATTGGCGAGTTGAATAGTGGAGACAACAGGGTGGGGGAAAAAAAAATGGAGCACATGTGCAGATTTAAGTTCTTGAAAGAGAATGTTGAATTTGACAAAAAAAAAAAAAGGCACACGAAGCCCATTGATAGTACAAAGATGAAATGTTACACTGGCATGATTCGCATATCCGGAGCAGATAGGCGAAAAAAATCTTTTAATTGCAAAATGGAGTTATCGGTCCTCAGCAATGTGGAAGCAAAGAACACCTGCACAATTTAACATGAACACATTAAAAGGAGCTATCCGATCCTGACCAGTGTTTCGAAGTGTGCGATGCTGGCGCTCAATTCCACTGCTCTCTCGGGCCCCTTTAACATTGAATAAGACGGTGTAGAGCTACGTGAAGTTTTGAATAACAATAAACTGCAAGATAGCTCAGTTTCAAAGCTGTTGGGTCATGATGCCACTGTGTTTTTGGCCTGATGGATTCGAACACACCTCTTGAGCCCTCTCTGTTGAAATATGAACCCTCTTTTAGGTTGTATGGTCGTAGTGGTTCCACATGAAGGGTAGCAACTTACAGCCATTCAGAGCATCCCTTTGTCTCAACGTTGGCTGCACCTTTCACTCTTCTGATTACTACGAGTGTAAGTCCATTTCCCTCTTCACCACAACACTAGCTAGGAGGCTATGTACCAACTCGCACTTTCAGCTCTTCCCTGCAACATCGCATAAGACACTGAGAGATGTCATGCATTTTCAGCCCCCCAGAAGTTTCCTGCATTTGGTCATTTTTGAGGAGCTAATCTTAAGATGCAGGGCAGAGTCTAAACACGACAGCTAGCACCACCTGTTGACTTCTGAAGAACAAGGGGATGGGCAGCCTCCTCTGCTTCCAAACTGCATGAAAATAGCCCCTCTGCAACGAGATTCTGGTCGGGAGTCTCGCATTGCATTTCTTCAGTGCCTTCCGCAAAGCATCGTTACGAAGTTGGCCCGACACGCCGCTTGACAAGCTTGCCGAACTTGCTGACAATAGTAGCTGACCACTGTCGCTTGTCCATCGTGGTAGCCGTCACAAGCGATTTACACAGCTTGTCATTTCCAACGATCCACACAATCCGGCTTTCACAGATTGAGAGCCACCTCAACAACCTTAGCCGCCAACTCTTTGCCTTAGCTCCTGTTAGGGATGTTGTTGCTGTTGTTCCCATGCACGGCGGTAGTTGGACCAGATTTGCACGTCTGACCTATTTCTTCTTTGGTGACAACTGAGTAAGTGAGCACCCGTGGCAGTAGCATATACTTGGCATGTTTTCGTCCTCATTATTTTTCCACATGGTGTTCCTTTGCTGTTTGGGGGGCGAGTTCCTTAATGCCACTTCCTTAAGGAGCCGATGTCTCAGAAAATTCTGTGTCGTCGGCATTGGTGGCATTGTCTGTATGTAAAAAAATCCTGGTAGATGCACTGATTGAAAGTCAGGGTTCAAGCTGGAATGGATTCTAGGCATTTAGTATGGCAGTCTGTTATGATCTCAGAGCCATGCCAGTATTTGAATCTCCTTTGAAACAAGACCCTGTACAGGCGTCATGTCGGTCGAGGAGTTATGATAACAGGTGTAGTATTTTGTGGCACGAGCGTAGAGTTGCACGAGGTTCCATGCACTCTGTGAATAGGGTAACGAGGGGATGGTTTTTGAGCTGCCCACACATTACAGAAGGCTCAGCTGTGATTCGCCTTCATCAGCCACAGCATAAACAAAGTGTGCAGCTATGTAGAAGTGCACATTTCCTTACAGACACCTAGGGGGTACTTCCCTACATTGCAAAATGTTGTATTAAGGCATAGTGGGCTCTTCGCAACTGTACTTGCAGTAGGCACCCTAGGAGAGTTTACAACATCGTGTGTGTGAACATTAGATCCCTTGAGGATGGTTGATGTGTCCTCTGAGAAGTGAATCCTGACAAGTGAATCTGAACAGGGCTCTATAACTGTCGCATTCCACTGTTAAAGGTGAATGCTAAAGGGAGTATCCTGCCAGCTTGTCTCTGAATTCTTACGAGATTTTCTTTCGGGCCACCAGGGCTTCATTGCAGAGCTTTGGTGCAGGTTTTTGCACCTCTGCACTGATATCCACCATGGTGCCAGATCTCTCGACAGCTTTTTATCAGGCAGGACTTTGCACTATGTGCACATTTTTTTTTATTCAGCACATCGACCTCTGCTGTTTCTTCCCCTTTCTTGAGTCTGAAGCAAAAATATTCGCATTAAGGCATGAATGGGCAGTGCAGCATTTGAAAAGCAATATGTACTCTCTTGTATGTTGATTGACCTCCATGTTTTCTTTTCTTGCGCAGTTGTGTTGGTGTTGCGGCAGCTGTGACTTACTGGGACCCAATCAAGTTCAAGAGGAGATGGAAGAATGCCTGCACACGTGACCTCAACGCAAGGAGCCAAGATGCGGAGGTAGCAGTGGGAGCCCGACGGCAGCGTGCTCTCGGCAGAGGCGACGGAGCCTGTACTGCAAGCGGCGAGTGGTCATCGTCGTTGCCCGCTCTTTTTCTTGGCACGACAAGTTTTCACTGCCTTTCATCAGTCACTTTCCATGGTCCCTTCCTGTTGACATGGTCACGTTAGTGTTCTGACATCATGTAGGTGTGCTCGCAAGTTCCCGTACGTGCGTCAATGGTCGAATCACCTCTACTGCCAGCGGGCACCACATCTTGGCATTCCAGCGTTGAAAGTGGCAGTGTGTGTGTCGCGGCTGTGTGCCTTGGTCGTCGTATGTCTGAGCTGTCCTAGGCCGGCCTGCATTGTGCGAGGTGCAGCGATGGCAAGACTCGAAAAGTGATTCTGTGATGACTGGCTGCGCCTACCACTGTGTTCCGTGTGGTGTGAGTGTTGCTGGGACTGTGCGCGCTCTGCTGCTGTCGTGGGAGAAGCGGCCGTTGTTGCTGCCGAGGCTTTGCTTCGTCTGCCCGCCTGCACTGCCTCTGTTCACTGGATACTCTGCAAAGACTGCAAGACTGTGACGGTTGTGCGTCCGCTGCAGGTTTGCGTCTCGTGAAGGCTGGGTCTACAACGCCTGAACGTCGTGGATCCCGGAGGTGAGTCACTGCTGCGTGGTGTTGAGTGCAGCTCTTAGGTGCCCGTTCCTGCGTTGAGTGATGTCGCTGTTTGCGTCAGCGTAACCGATAGCTAACGAGGACGAAAGAGCGAGTGCGAAGTCTGTCGATATTGCGAACCACCGGCCTCTGGCCTTGCTTTCTTCCTCCGTCACACATGCTGTCCCCTTGTTTGGAGCTTGTACGCGTCCAGGGCTGACACGTGCACTGCGGCTGGGTTCGCTTGTAATGGGGCTTTCAGCGCTTTGCTTGGTTCGCGACGCCTGCAATGCACTGAGTGCGTATCACTCGAGCTCTGGCGGTATCTGTGGCAATATGAAATGAATGTTACATTGCTACAACTGTGGATCGCCATAGCTTCAAACGCAGTTTGTGTTGCCCCAACGCGAAGCTGCACTCAGAATTCGCATGAGGCAGTATTGTAATCGTCTGGGAAGCTTTTTTTGAGTGTAGCTTGGTAGTTGCACATTATTCCATGCAGCAAAAAGGCAAATTGCAACGATATTTCGCTCTAGCTGAGCTTTTAATGAGTGGCTAGTATATATACCATTGATGTTAAGCTAAGCAACGCTGCAGGGCTGTTAATCATTTAGTTTGGAATGACTGCATGCTGTTTTGTCTTTCATCCTGTATACTTTTCCACATTAGCCTTAAAGGGCCCCTAAACCACCTGTGATATTTTTTCAAACATTTCAAGTAACACGCACATCGTGTTCAGAATGCTGTCGCGATCAACAATGCCCCCTGTGGCAGTGCTACAAGTCGTGGGTGCACCACAAAATCCAAGAAGCAATCCCTTCTCCTCTCTGGGCCCTTCCAGCTTCCCCGGTGATGTGCACGGCATTGATATGTTGCATCTGTGATGTTATCAACAATCATGGCCACAATTCGTTGAAGAACAACTGCCGACTTCCAGTTAGTCTGCAAGCAGCTGCCCGTGCTCCTTCCTGTTCTTCGTTGTGTTGCCCACGTGTGTGCGCTTGCGTATCTGCAACTGCAGGCCTGTAACGCAAGTGCCAAATTGGCTAGTGTACCAACATAGTCGTTGCCTAGCGGTCTGATAAGCTTCACTAACTAAATCAACAACAGCAGGGAGCCAAGAAGCATGCAGTTGACCGAGTCGCAGTAACCAGAAGCGGACACTGTTTTGAAAAGTGTGTGGGCGATGATGTCTGTCACGGGAAGTTGGGAAGGGGCACTCGGCGAGGTGAGCAAAGCGGCTTTGGCTGAGGAGACCAGCCACGAACAAAGGGTAGCAAAGGAAAGAGCGAAACGAATGATCTCAGTGTTTCTCTCATCAAACACATATAACTACGCTATTACAGCACCATTTAAAAAAATTCTCACAGCTATGTGTTCGTTGTAGACTCGTGCACAACTACAACACACCTGAATTTCTACCTCTGGGTGGTTTAGGGGCCCCTTAATTAAAGATTCAATATTGAGGACAGAGCCATTGCAACAGTTTTTCATCGCGAATGCAGAATTGTGCCTAGTTGCTGTCCTTATCTTTTTTTCCCCCTGTCAACTTGTCCATTTTACCGTTCCGCCTAATGGTCATCATTCAAAACCCTCATCTTTCATGGGGCACTGGTTGGGTTAATGTGACCTCCTGGTGCTTTGATTTGCAGGCCTGTCATGGTCTCTGGAAGGGGGGTGCATCTAATGGCGAACCACCAGCAACAGCCAGCGCATGACTTCGCACCTCCCTGGCTCAAGATACCCACCTATGACACTGCGGTGAGTGAGGCAAGCCTTCTTCTGTGTTACCTCAAAGCTTCCAAGCTCAAATCCATCATTGCAGTTTGCTGAATTGTTACATTGCTGCACTGTGATTTTCACAGCGATCATTTCGTGCACTCCGATCTATGTTGTAGTTTTTAAAATTTAAGTGAATGGCGTTCTTGGTTTTTTCTGTCTATTTCTGAGGTAGTTGCCGCCGTTACAAACGTGCCGATTCGCAGCGTCTACACTCTTGTGCTAGTCTGTTGCGAGTGTGGCCATTACTGTATGCCAACTCTGTCTGTGAGTTGCTTCATTGCTTTCGTTGCTGAATATAGCTATTTGAAGGTATGTGCAATCTGTCATGCACATGAATTATACAGTGCAAACTGTGAAGAGCTCTTTGAGATGCATGCGCTGTTGTGCGAGAACATGGGGCTTCTTAATGCTGCGGTGGAGTGCTTAGGGAGGCAGGGCCTTCCTTGTTTGTCCCCACCCTCTCTCCTGTAGTGGATGTGGGAAAGGGGAATGGCACTACCTTTCCACTCAAATGCTCATGTCTCTGGAAGATGGTACATATACCACTGCTGTAATATAATGAAGTGCATAAGAATGGAAACTTGAGTGAGTTGGTAGGTGTTCATCTTTGGTTGAAGAAGCGCACATGGGATGAGGATGAAGAAAAGGAGCACAGAACAGGCGCTGACTCGCAACTAAACTTTATTGGGAAAAAACAAGCATATATATAGATGTACATCATAACGAGAGGCCCCTACGCAAGGCAGTAGAGATAAACTCAGGTATCACATTTTGCAAGTACTGCATAGGTACATAAATTCTGTGTCACTGAGTGAAATAGGCGTGAGGCTGGCGCACTTATCGCCTTTCCTTCGAATATGGAAGTCCTCAATGACTTCTCTTGCTATCTGCTCTGTACGACGTGACAGTATCATGGTGTCGCTGAAGAAGGGTGCGCAGATGCATTCCTGACAAGTGGGTGGCGAGAGAGAATGGCTTTGTGTCTGACAATGAACGTTCGTTTTCCCTAAGATGAACGTTAATGCATCTTCCGCTCTTGCCAGTGCAAGTTTTTCCACATGATAATGGTATCTGGTAGACAATGGCCTCCTTGCAATCTGTGTAGTGGAAAGTGGGGTTAATTCCACAGTCAATAGGAACACTTTCATTGCCTTTGCTTTAACAATGCTTTTCGCACTTTTGCGCACATGGACTCAAGCTTATGTGGGAATGAAAAGACTACGTCAGTGAATGGTGTTTTAGAAGCATCGGTGATTTGCTTATGTCCATAACCATCGTTGGTGGTTTCTGTATTGCATCTTGCATTGAAGCTTTTGCTCTGGGAGGGGAAGTTTATGAAAGGTAGGGTGGTCTCATTGCTTGGAAAATGCTGAACCTGTGCTTAAAGTTGGAAGTTTGTTTACGGTTCTGACAATACACAACAAAACAGCGTCATCGTAGCAGTAGAGCTAGAAGGAAAGAACTGTCCTGTCGACTTGGCTTGCAGCACCATGAAGCGCAGTGGGCAGCAACAGACCAGTGTACATGTAGCATGAATTTAATGACAATCTCAGTAATGTAACTTCCGTATGGCCATGAAATTGTTGGTGTTGTAAAAAACTCACAGGGTCCCTTGCGCATTCATTTAAGATGACTGGAAGGTGAAAGCCATCTTTTTCATCTGTCGGTGTGTAAGGGAGCAGGGAACACGAGCCTGTGGCTTCATGTACCACTGCCAAGTGCCTCTTCATTTTCTTCTCTTGAGGTCATGTGCTTTCCGGTTTTGTTTGCTGCCGAAACAAGGGCGTTACAACGCCATATGTGGCGTTACGTCACAGGACGTCATGATGATGATGAATTCGTGATGATGAATTTCGTGACGTCATGATGATGTCACAAATTTTTGGGATCTGTGACGTATCACGTGGTGATTTCCTTGCATCACTCGTCCTCGATGCCGCGGGCCCGCCGCTGACGGTCAGATTTTCTGTTTGATGAGGCATCTAAGGCTTTTGCCTTAAAAATAGTAATGACAGCTGCTTATTCTAAAGGGTGTAGGGGTGTATGAATAGTAATATTTAAGACCAAGCTTAATATGGATTGAATAGGTTCCAAAACTAATCAAACCGAATATTGAATGCCCATAATAGCTTTCAAATAATGAACAGCTGTTCTCACTATTTATGTGAAGTGAACTTCACAGCATAGTATACGCACAACATTAGTAGTTTTGGTCATCAATAAAAGCAGCAGCCAAGCATTAAAAGGGAACAAACAGCAGATTCACACGTTGGGGCCTGACCTTGCATGTTGCAAGTGATAGTAGTTGAGCCTTACGAATGCAAAGCCTGGTTCACCAAGCGACGTAGCATGCTCCGCCATGTATGTTTTATGTTTACAAAATTAGTTGTGAAATTTGCATGGAAGTTGCTTGTTAAAGGGAGGCTCCACTTATATTATCGATTGATTAAGTTATTTACTTTCATACTTTTGGTGCTCATAGGCATTAAGAAGAGTGGGAGCATTTGGTTTCTACATCCTTTGAGTAGCTACAAGATGGCAGTGAAGTGGTCGGTAGTGAAGTGGTTTCAAATATTCACAGTTCTTTTTGTATAGAAGTGAATGTCTGTACTAATGCAGCCTGATTGGATGGCAGTTTTGCATTGGGGATTGATGGGGGATGTCATGCAAGATGCACAACAACAGAGATGGTGTTTAAAGGGGTACTGACACCATTTTTTCGGAGGTGAGCTTACGTTGCCATACAAATCTCCTGTATGTAGAGACGGCTCTGAGCAAGTTTGAAGCTCAGAAAATGCTAAGATATTGCCACGGCGGTCCTTTTACTGTATTCAGTTTCCGCCCACAAAACTGTCAACAGTGCACTCGGCGCAGACCGCGTCTTATTGTTCCAGAAGCTTCTCGGTTGTAGTAGATCGTTTTGTTAAGATTGCACGCAAGACACTAACACTCAAGATTATTCCAGAGCTTGCGCGACGACTAGTGATAAGGCTAGAATGTTCGACACGTGATTTATAAAACCGGCGCGTTCCAGCGATGTTCAGTTGTTCGACGGCCGACGCTCTGTTCGCCGCTATCAGTGCCAGCGTGTATTGCTGTAATCTGACTTTCCCTTTACCGGCCACAAGTTCGGCCCAAATAAACAGTTTCATTTTGGACCTACCGACTGCTGCCTTCGTCGACGTCACGACCACGTGACAATATTTTATTTTGATATTAATGTCATTTTTCACATGGCACACCTACCGTCATTGGCACTAGCTTGATGTCAGGCTACAGTACTAATTCTGGTGACTTCACGCAGGAGTCTGGCTAGTTGTGATGATGTCAGGTACCAAAACTTCCAATATGGCCGCTCGTGCGTCACCAAAACATTCAAAATGGCCACTTCTGCATTGCCAACAGAGCCACGATGCCGGAAGTGCTGTGGAAACATCACGACATCTTGCACGAGCACGTGACGAGAAGCTCATACCGTGTTGTGACGTCAGGGTACAGTGGGAACCGAAACCAGCTTTTAAAAACATACTGTAATTACTGTTTTTTAGGGTGTACTCGCGGATAACAGTACATATTCTTGGCTCATGAAGGCTTGGCCTTTCATGGGTTTCTGGAATGTTGTCTTAAACCTGAGAGTGTCAGTCAGCGCCGATCGCAGCCCCGGACCTTCGAATTTGCAACTTGCAACCTTCAAATTCGAAGGTTGCAAGTTTGGTCCCTGCTGGCGGCAAGTTATCTTTTTGTCCACTTTACTTTCTTCACATTTATATCATAATTACTACAAATAACATCCCTTATACTTTCCTTGCCATTATTGTGTGTTAGTTCTCATTAATATTGTGTCTGACAAGGAAAAACGAGCCCTTAAGATTCCCCTTCTTTCCTTCAAGTTGGACGAGTTGTAACTGTTACTAAAGGTACTTCTCAATTGTTTTTATGCTTATTGCCTAGAGCCACACTGGGAAGTGACTTGGAGGGCACATTGCAAGTACTTGTGCACTGTCCTTCCTGTGCAGCGCTGATCTTGCGCTATAAAGCAAAGAAAGTGTCACGCCAGAAATGGTGAACATTCACCCCTGCTTTGAAAATGCCTAATAGATGACAGACAGTTTTGCTTTTATTGAGGCCATGACAACAAATGTGCTCAGAAATTCAGAAAGGTGGAAAGTGGTGACTGTGCAGTTGGAAATGAGAAAAAAGGGGCTACCTCAGTAATACAGTGGTTACGGTGGTCGGCTGCTGACCTGAAGGTCTTGGATTCGATCCCGGCACTGGCAGTTGTCTTCTGGATGGAGGCAAATGTGCCAGAGGCCCATGTACTTAGA
This sequence comes from Rhipicephalus appendiculatus, assembly GCA_030522465.1. Lineage (NCBI taxonomy): Eukaryota > Metazoa > Arthropoda > Arachnida > Ixodida > Ixodidae > Rhipicephalus > Rhipicephalus appendiculatus. The sequence continues at coordinate 9,896 of JALIZH010015110.1, forward strand.
TTTAGGTGCACGCTAAGGAAACCCAAGGGGTCGAAATTTCCGGAGCCCTCCACTACGATGTGCCTCATAATCATGGTTTTGTCACATAAAACCACATCAATTACTAAAAGAAAAACAAAAAAAACAAAACAAGGGAATTATGTGATGGCTCGTTTATTGTTAATACAACCTTAATGAGAACCACGAACAGATAATGAAGCCCAGGAAGGTATAGGGGACATTAATTGTACTGTTTTAAGTGTGTTGTAATAATTGTGATATATAGATGTTAAGAAAGTATAGTGGGGGCAAAAAGACAACTTGCTGCTGGCAGAGACCGAACGTGCAACCTTTGGTCAGCTGTCCGCTCGTTGAAAAGATCACATGCCATGTGATGCCAGCTGGCAAAAAACAAGCGTTCCGCACTCGCCATCGTGACTACGAGTGGCAGACTAACACTCCCAGGTTTGCTTGCGCATAAATACCTGTTAAAGCGTACGAGAGGATGACTGCCACCATAGCTCAATTGGTAGAGCATCGGGCACATTATTCGAACGTTGCAGGTTTGGTCCTTGCCCGCTGTAAGCTTTTCGTTCACTTTGCTTTCTTCACATTTATATCGTAATTACCGCAATACAGTTAAAACTGTACAATTGACGTCCCCCGTACCTTTCTTGGCTTCATGAGCTGCTGGTTTTCATTAAGGCCATTAAAGAGAAAAAGTGTTTAAAAAGTGTCATTGGGGTTCAGCAATTTCGCAAGGAAAAATTTGGCTGCGATAATAAGTATTTTACTTTGGTGGTGGACCTTTCAGAAGAACTCTGATGCCCCCCCACCATCACCCACGGTCCGACGAGCAGCGGCTCGGATTCCATCGCCGATCAGGAGGAAGCTTGCGGTCTGGTTTCCACAGTGATGGCTTCCGGGAGAGAGACCTTGGTGAGGAATGCTGCTTCATTAGTTCAAGGAAAACAGTTTCAAGCAGTTAAAGGGGCCATGACACCCAATTTTTTATCATAATCTGCGGTATGGGAGCTAATCCTTGAGCATTCACAAATAATCTGACGAAATTTTAGAGCATTTGGTGGGGCACTCAACTTACAATTTAATATTTTTACCAACACGCGAGCGGCCTGAGAGCCGGGCAACACTGGCCCACTCGCAAGCTGTGACGTAACAAGCAGCTGGATGTGCGAGCGTCTGCATTGCGGCGAACGATATTTTTCCGTGCTCGGCTGCGCGTGAAATTGAGATATTTTTAGCGTTGCTCAGCTTGGGACTGAAATCGAACTATTTGCAGCGGCTGAAACTGGTAGAAAACGACGGCACTGCTCCTTGCTGCACGTGACGTCACAGGCGCCATGGTAAAATGGCGGCCGCCGGCAGTGGGCGGGATTTACAGCCGGCGACTTCTACGGCTTGTTTTGCACTGAAATATTCTTTTACGGCGCACTTTTCTTATCTGTACAGGCATAACAGACCATCTACTTCTAGTTTTCGCTGAAAACCACGAATTGTTGGGTGACCGTGTCATGGCCCCTTAAGAGGGGGGGGCCTCTAGACATTTTCTGAAAAGCATGATATATCCCTGGCTTTGAAAGCCTATCTGCTGGTGAACCTCTTCCAATGACAAGTGTTGCGCTGCCATGTTTGAGGGTGCAGATCCACTTTCTCACCACGGCGGCCAGGTCTCCATGGGGCCAAAGGCAAAAAGACAGCTGTTTACTTTTGTGTACGGCGAAGAATCCCAGGTGGCCAAAGATTAATCTGGGGCCCCTGACTGTGCTGTGTTTCATTATCAGATCTGTGATGTAAAGACCCCGAATATTTTTTTCCAAGGAAAACTTGTGGATGCACCTTGCTTGGTGCATCCACCAAGTGGAGTGAGAGCTGTACATTATCATAGTGAAGTCACATTGAACACAAAAATATTTTTGTTTTTAGCATATATTTGTAGTGTAACTTGGTAGTGGAGCGAAGGCTCACGGTGGATGGTACTGCGTGTAGAACTAAACAGATTAAGGCATCCTCATCAGCCGGTATTGATGATATCAACTCTTAAGTACTAAAAAATACTCTTTCCATATCTAGCATTACTACATTATACCACAGCTTCTGACAGTCGCTGTCATCTGGAAAACTGCCAGACTGGAAAATTGCCAAAGCAGTACCTATTTTTTAAAATCTGGAAATAAGAACTCGCCTAAAAATTACTGTCCAGTCTTACTCACATGCATCTGTTGCAAAGTATTTGAGCACATAATCGCCTCCCATCTCTCCAGTCACCTCGAGACAAATTCTTCTTCCCTAATCAGCAGATTCAGGAAGGGCATGTCATGTGAAACACATTTACTAGAATTCACTGCTGACATTCATTACAACATAAATAATGGCCTACAGACTGATGGCATATTTCTTGACTTTGCCTAAGCTTTCGGTCGTTCGCCGATTGCCAGCTTATTTCTAAATTATCTGCCCTCCGATTGACTCCTTCACTTTATCATGGCTACGAAATTTTCCTTCCCTTTGAAGCAGTTCACAACTCTTAATAATTCTTCCTCTCACTCTTCCTATGTCTCTTCTGGCGTGCCACAGGGGAGCCTTCTCGGCCCATTACTCTTCCTTATCTACATCAATGACCTCCCAACTAACACGTCATCAAGTATCAGAATCATCGCTGATGACTGCATGCCCTACAGACCTATGAACTGTCCTAAGAACCACTTCATCCTTCAAGATGATCTTAACACTATCTCTAAATGGTGTAACTCTTGGCTCCTAACCCTAAATACTAATAAATGTAAAATTGTTTCCTTTGGACGTAAACAAATCATCTTTAACTTTACTTTCCACATACAAACTGACAGGCTCTCCCGGGCAACTTCCTACAAAAAAACTTCCCCATCTCCCGCTAAAGGGAATCATGTGTGGATGCGAAGCAGCAGAGAGATGGTTAGCTTGAGCGGGAGAAACGTCGCCGCTCTCGTTTCGCGGCAGCGGCCCGGGCGCTCATCGTAGAGGATTCCTAGAGGAGAGAACGGGGGAACCGTACGAGAGGAGAGAGAGGGGACGCGCATGCGCTGTGGGACGCGGGAGCCGCTCCGTAGAGCAGAGGATTCCTAGAGTAGAGAAAGCGGGTGAGCGTAGGAGAGAGGGGGGAGAGGACGCGCATGCGCTGTGGGACGCGGGCGCCGCTCCGTAGAGTAGACGATTCCTAGAGTAGAGGAAGGGGGTGAGCGTAGGGGACGCGCATGCGCTGTGGGGGGTGTAGGACGCGGGACGCGGGCGCCGCTCCGTAGAGTAGAGTATTCCTAGAGGAGAGAAAGGGGTGAGCGTAGGAGAGGAGAGAGAGAGAAAGGAGACGCGCATGCGCTGTGGTGGTGTGGGACGCGAGAAGGAGGGACGGACTAAGCCCCCCCCTCCAAACACATGCAAGCAAGATCAAGGAATGGAGTCAACCTAGGCGACACACACCACCTGCCTAGCCATTGCTAAGCAGCCTCTTTGTGCTCTCGGCCATGACTCTGGTGACTGTAGTGGTGGTTGACGGCCTTATATTGTACTACAGTGTCCTGGTTCACATAGTGGGTGCTTCCCTACTTCATGAAAGTGGCCGGACGCGGGACGGACATAGCCCCGAGCATAAGATGCTTCGCATCTAATATCTGGGCGTCCACCTCACGCCAGGACTTTCGTGAACACATCACTGCCGTTTGTGCGAAAGCCTCCAAAACATTAGGCTATTTGTGCCGAAACCTCCGTCATTGTCCCTCTATGTTCACCAACTGTCCTACATAACTTTTGTCCACGCACAACTTGAATATGCCTCATCTGTTTGGTCCCCTTCCGCTCATTATCAAATTAACATGCTTGAAGCAATTCAGAACAGAGCCGGCCGTTACATTTCTAGAATCTACTGCAATCATTCCAGTGTGACTATAGATTATTCCCTCCGACCATTATATCTTTGCTGTCAAGTGTCCTTGTAATGCCTATTTCATAAGTATGTCTACAGTAAAAAAGTATTGTTGTTGCACCTTGAATGCCCCTCTACACATGACTCAGGTTACATAATCATCTCAGCTTCACCAGCGTCTTTGGTAACGCAAACGTGTTTAACACATCAGCACTGCTGCTTTGATGATATTGATGATATTGCCTCTGATAGTAACCCTAACATGTTTTGGCACAAACTTTAGATAGATTTTCTTGATATAGCATTGTAATATCTTTTTTGTCAGTTAACTTTCAAGCTCTTTTATATTGTAAAGTCACGCTTTATTTTGATCAACGTGCTGTAATATGCTCTTTTGTGTTGAATTACTACGATGACTTACTGCATTGTTAATTTTGTTGCGGTGTATTTTGTTGCCGTTACTATTAACCTGCACTGTAACATTGTTCATTATGAGTTTACTTGTGATTTCACTGTTACCCCCCCTTACTCATTGCCTTTGGGCCTGTAAGGTATTTTTCAGTAAATAAATAAGTAGTACAGCAGCTTGCAGCCGATTTCGGGTTTGCTGGCTCGCATCATTAACACGTTTAGAAAAACATCATGAAAAATGTGAATGGATTGACATTTTCGATTGTTCAGTGTACATTTTAGTGTTATTATATGAGTATATTCTCTTGGAGAACTAAACAGCATCCATGATGTCATACGGGGAGATTTCAGTGTGAAACTTTAAAGAGAACTTTGACATTCATATAATAGACTTGTGATGGTGAAATCAATGACAATGGAGGTTTTAGAGTTCACTTCATCGATTTTCTTTTTAGTATCCCTTTAACTGTGATAATAACTGTTCCACCCGAATCAACAACGAATGTCAGGTGGCCGCCAGTCACCCCTGGGCGACAGTCGGGGCGTGCCGTTCTCGTCAAGGCATGCTTCGGTGGATGCCGAGGACCGTCTCTTCCACCACTCGGTGCCGAGCAGTGGCGTGCACAAGGTGGCGCAGCCACCGCGTCGTCCGCACAGTCGGCACGACTTCCGCGACTTCCTCCAGCCATCGTACCACAAGGTGAGAAGCTGGGCATCTCTGCCGCTTTCTCTGCGTACTGTGACTGGAACGCCCTTCCTGTGTGTGTGTGTTATTTTTTTTATCCTGTGTGTATTTGCATTTTTTGTTGTTTTTTTTTCTCTCTCTCTCTCTCTACACGCTTTTTCTTACCACTATTTCCCCACCAAAGTGCTGGGTAGCGAACCGGATGCTGATATCTAGATAACCTCTCGGTCTTACTCTCTCTCTTTATTTATTTATTTATTTATTTTATTTATTTATACATACTGCAGCGCTAGGTGCGCTATGGCAGGAGTGGGGTACAAAGATACGTGGAACAAACAGAAATGAAAATTATGTAAACAGGTAAAATAATACAGATGTGCGTTTATACAAGGCAAAAAGTGCATAAACATGTGATGAGCATGAACGAAAAATAGAACAAAGAAACAACGCAACTCAAAAGCTAACACCAATGACAAGTAGACAAGGGTATGTTACAAACACATGTCATGAATGTCAGCTACAAAATTGGGCGATGGGTGTGAACGAGTCGAACCAGGTAACGAATTCCAGTCTTCAATAGAACGGGGGAAGAAACTGAACTTGAACATATTAGTTCGAGCATAGTAAGGCGTTAAGTTTAAGTTATGATAGCTTCTTGTCGTTGACTGAGGCGCAAAGTTTATGTAGTCCTTGTCGTTTGATAGTTTAACTGAAGACGTCACAATGCTATGCAAGAATTTTAATGACTCTATTCGGCGACGCGAAGAGAGCGAAGTTAAGCGTAACAGTGACTCCGTATCTTCGCTGCGTACTGTAGTAGCGTGGGTCAGGCCGTGCCATGACAATCACTCAGTGATAATCGGTGAAAGATGACTCGAGACTGTGTGTCTTTTAAGAGCACCTGAAAGCGACATTAGAAGGCAGGTACCATTTCACTTAAAAATTTGTCTAGCACGTCGTCTTTAATATCTGCTAAGTTCACGGAGTATTAAGTTTACTAGATTATTAAGAGAGTTGGCTGACCAGTGACAAGTGACAATATGAGCCAATAAACTGATGCAGTCGAAGCTTGCTACAACAAAACTGACGGGTCGCGTAAAAAATTTTGGGGTAGAGGAAATTTCGTTGTGGTGAAATATGCCCCATAACACTGTCACATTTAACTACAGTCGCCGACCGTTTATTCGGACGCCAATAATTCGGACACCCTCGCGGCACCGCCACTCCTCCCATTGAAGTAATGTAAACTCACGACCGAAAATTCGGACGCCCCACGGCGCGCTGTTCGATATTTCGGACTCCGGCTGGCTGTCGAGAGCGGCGTCGAACTCCATGACCAGCTGTCCGCGATGTTTACACACGTGTTTACAATACATGTATCTTCGCTAGGTTGCCAGCACTGAAAGGTTGCCCAGTGCATACCTGCCAAGTCTCCCGGATTTTCCGGGAGACTCCCGGATTTAGACCATTTCTTACGTCTGTACGGTTGTCAGGAAAATCTTCCGGAAATCGAAATTTCTGTGCGTGATCTGGCCGCAGTGACAAAAATCCAGGCCAATCCGATCCAGGCTTTTCGCGAACCCTTCGCATTGTATTGTAAACAAATTTAGGAGGCGTTAATGTAAACGTACAGTAGAATCTCGGTGATGGGAAACCGACACATACGAATTCGTGAAATTCCCCAGCCAAATTCCAGTGTGTCCATTGGGCCAAATTTCGGATGTTCCGAACACTTTTCCCCATCGCGGCGGGTGATACGAAACCGTCGAACGGAGGCCGAGGAGCAGCGTGCTGGAAGCTTCGGAAGTACGCGCGCGGCCAGCGTACGCACTGTCAGAACTGTGTTTATCGTTCGCCACAACCGCTACGAAACCGCGGTCACTCTTGAAAAGATCATGTATGGCGACGGCGTAACTTGCGAACTCCGAGAGTGCACATGCGTCCAACGCTCGACCAGTCAAAGCGACTCTGCTTTCCGCTGACGCTGCGGACAACACCGCGGCCGATGCGATCATAGATAGTAAAAAGCACCTTAGTTTTGAAGGCACGTGCGCGGCGCGGATTGAAAACGGAACTACCGTTTGCCGCAACAGCCGCGCACGAACCGCGTAAGGTCGCTGCGACGCGACCATCAATAGCGACTACAAGCTCCGAAGGTACGCGGCTAACGCAGCGGTAGATTAAAGGCAATAAAGACATAAAAGAGGCTAGAAGCATTTCGGCGTTCCTGTCCAAAGAATCTAGCAATGTTGTTCCTGTACTTTGGCTATAGCCACTGTACTTTGGCACTTAGTTTTCAGTTAGCCTCATGCGAAGCTTTGACCCGTGCTTTCGCGGCAGCCAGCTGCGCCGTCCCTTATTGGTCCGAACTCACGTGTCCCAGAAAAACATACGTCAGTTCTTTTGACAGAAATAGATGTTCTGTGCGTGTATATCGTGATTTGAAAACCCATTTTGCTAGTTTTTTTATGCGAAATTTCGGGAGATACGAGTTTCTTCGCTCCCCTTTTGAGACTCGCACCATCAACCCAGTCTTGGGCAGTAAATAGTTACTAGTAACGCGTTACCGGTAACTACCGTATTTACTCGAATCTAGGCCGCCCTCGATTGCAGGCCGACCCCCGAAATTCGCAAGGCCAGGAAAAAAAAAAAAAGTTTACCTCGAATGCAGGCCGAATGAAAGAAATGCCGTTTCATCGGCAGAAAACCCAGCATTTTTATTACATAAGCGCGCACTCTGTAGCGCACATTCTTTTCGTGCACGCCGAACTCGTGCTGCGCTTGCAGGTTTGAAGTTTTCTCCGCGTGCTAAACGACGCTGCAGTGGCACCACTTGATTGGTGCCATCACTTCAAAAGCACATGTGGTGCAAGCGTTTCGCGAGCACGTGGTTAAGGCACGACACTTCCAGAACTCTACCAATGCGACTGCACTAAACTTCAGAAAACGGCGAACTCTGCGCCCCGCGCCCGTTGACTGCGCCCGCGCCTGTCGCGCACGCGAGAGGCGGAGAGGAGGGGGTGTCAAAGGGCACGGTTATCGCCGGCGCCGCAATCACGCATCACGTGACACGATCCACCTTTGCCGGCGTGAAATCTTGCCGGCTCGACAACACTCGCTGCATGAACGTATATGACTGCGAGATTTCGGAACAATGGACAGTACGAAGCAGACAACGCGGTTCGCCTGTGTAGCCTTGAGGACCACCACTCCGCCGCTGAGCGACCACGTCTCCGTGCAACGCTACCGCAGGATGTCGCGAAAATGCCTCGGACGCGCATGCAGAACCGCCTGCACACGGCAGCCCGAGATGGGCACATGGCGAGCCGTCATGCCGCTAGCGTGGCCAGGCCTTTACGTACTGTCGGCCGCAAAGTTTGCGGGATCTGCAGCGCGTGGCGGAGCGACGAGAAACTGCATTGCTGCGTCACCTACCGTGACGCGGCGGGTGTTCAGGATATCGGCCGCGGCCTCTGCGATAAGATCTGTCAAAGGCGCGTTATCTAAACGCGCCGTCGCCTAAGCTCGCTGAGGCCGATAGCCTCGAAAACCGTCACGGTAGGTGACGCAGCGCTGCAGTTTTACGTCGCTCACACGCGCTGCAGATCCCGCGCTGCAGATCCCGTGAACTTATGGGGCCGACGGTATGTGGCGGCTGCGGTCACACCATGGTACTCGAATCTAAGCCGACCCCCCCACTTTTGCACATCCCTTTTTTGAAAAAAACATCGGCCTAGATTCGAGTAAATACGGTAGTTACTTTTTTCAGTAACTTGTAACTAGTTACATTCAAGTTGAAGTAACTTGTAACTGTAACTAGTTACATTCAAGTTGGAGTTACTTGTAACTGCAACACTGTTACTTTTTTACACAGTAACTGTAACGGAAAATACCGTTACAGTTATTTTTGTTTTTATAATACTTTATCCAACAGCAAAAGGCCGATGTTTCGCGCTTTTCACTTTTTTGAACCTTCTCTTTACCACACCTTCTCCACCTAGCAACTTTCCAATAGGGCTGCTCTTGCACTTCAGGAGAAGAGGTCTTGCACTTCACGTGAAGATATCTTCACGTCGAATGAACGTCTCCAGAAGACCCCCCCCCCCCTTCGCTTTCGTTCAAGATCCAGTGTTGTCGCATTGTTTAGGTCAATGCTATGCCCTGTCCAGCAGTGTTCAACAAGCTCCGTTTACGAACGCGTTCAATGGTTCTTTAGCAACCTTCCCTTTCCGCATTGTACTTGTATATGATACCGCACTGATCGTCCGCAGGTCTGCGGTCTTTGGGCAGCATGTCCTTGGGTTTCGCAAACACGTGTCCCGAGGTATAGCAGGGCTCAAAAACGGTTTGTATGACCAGCCATGGGCTTGCGCACGAGGGGGGCGGTGGGGGGGGGACTGCCTTCCTAATCACCTCAGAGGGTAGGGGGCCGCAAAGTCTGCCTCATACATTGCCTTAAAGAGCCACTAAACAACCTCCGATAGTTTTTTCAAACATTTCAAGTAAACACGCGCATCATGTGCAGAATGCCGTCACGATCAACGATGCCACACGCGGCAGCGCTACAAGCGGCGGGCGTGCCACCAATTCCAAAAAACAATCCCTCCTCCTTTCCGAGCCCTTCCGGCCTCCGCGTGATGTCAGGAAGTTCAATAGGTGACGTAGAGCGCAAGTCATGCTGCGAATGGTCGAACAAGAACCTACGACTTCCAGTAAGTCAGCAATCAGATGGCCGCGCTCCTTGTTGTTCGTCATGTTGCCAGTGCGGAGGTGTTCTGGCACGGCGTGTCACCCTATGGATCCATTATGTTGGCGATCCCTTTGAAGGCGGGCGCGCAACACAGGGTCCATGCCGGCACGATTCGTATGAGCATGGGCCGGAACGACAGCAGCGGTTAGCCAACAAGTGCGCAGTCGACGGAGCAGACGGAGTACGGAGTCGCGGCAACCGGAAGTAGAAGGTGTTTCGAGCAGCGCGTCGGCGGTGACGTATGCCACGCGAGATTGGAAGGGGCGCTCGGCGATAGGGCAAACCGGCTTTGAGAGAGGATACCAACGGACGGGTAGTGATGGAAAGAGCGAAAGGAGTGATCGCCACGTTTTGATGATTAAACGCGTATAACTCCGCTATTACGGCACCGTTTCGAAAAATTGTCACGGCTCCGTGTTCGTTGTACACTCGTGCACAACTTCCCCACCCCGACTGCATTTCGACCTCTAGGTGGTTTAGGGGCCCTTTAATAGGGAAGTGGGCGCGACGATGACCCCCCCCCCCCCCCCCCCCAATGAAGGGGAACCCTGCGCACGCTTATGTGCCAAGAGGACGCAAAGCTCTCCAAACAGAGTCTGATACACCTTGGAGAACATACGGAATAAACTCAATGAACGTCGTCTTCGCTCGTTACGCACTCCTCGTTCCTCTTCGTGCGTTTTCATGCAATAAATTCTTTAATTTGGAATGTAATCAATTAGCTATTTTACACGCTAACAGAAAAGTTTTCAATAGTAACTGTAACAGAGTTACTTTTTTCGCTTAGGTAACTGTAACTGTAACAGTGTTACTTTTTGCTGGTAACGTGCCCATGACTGCCTTCAACTGTAGTTGGGAAAACCTACCCTCGTGTATGGTCGACCACTCCAAGCCATTACAAGACCGCAACGCCGATGTTTACGCTGGCGGGGTTGATCGGGACCCCCCCCCCCCTTGTTTTTCGCGATTTTCTTTCGGGTGCGCTGAAAAAAAAAGGGGGGGTATAGATCGGCGCGACCCCCCCCCCCTTGCTGAAATCTCCCGGATTCAGAATCCTTGAACTTGGCAGGTATGCCAGTGTATGGCTGGACATCATGCCAGTGTAAAAGTGCAGAAATTACAATTGCCGATCTCGAAGGCTATGTGTTTTGGCGACTCGTAATGGGCGTTTTCGACTTCAGCCAGCCGAGTATCCATTGAATAGCTGCCACAGCCAAGCAGCAAGCCAAGCCAAGCCAAGCCACGCTCGGAATCTGCTTGGTGTGACGTTCGAAATGGTTGCGCGTGCGAAACGGACCAAGGAAGGACGGAATCACAAGCTCTGCTGCACGAACTAGCCTGATGTCGTTCCCTTTTGGCATTTGAAAGTTTGCTTGTCAGTTGTTTTGTGGGGTTAGGCCTAATCTACTGAAATGGCTACGACGCCACCCATTCCATCCGCGCGGTCGGTACTAACGAAGAAACGCGGCAACCACAAGACATTGGGGATGGCGAAAAAGGCCACAATTATTCGCCAATTCGAAGGCGGCCGACCTCAATACGATGTTATTTGGGCGCTTTCGCCGAGTTGGGCGATGATGAGATCGTCTGTCGGGTCCCCGAATCAGCGTAACAGTGACTCCGTGACTTCGATGAAGCGCAGGCCGTGGCAGCGCTACAACCTGCGGTTATGGCCAAACACTGGCTGAAATACAGCCCGACTTGGTCTTCTGTGATTGTGCTTGTGTGCAGACGTGCATTGACAAGCGTTTCCGGCCACTGGGCCAATAAAGGTGCTTTTTTTCTGGTGCATACTTTTATTCGGACTCTCGATTATTCGGACTTTTCGGCGGTTCCCGCCGAGTCCGAACAAATGGTCGGCGATCTGTATTCGATTTTGCTTCGACACGAATTTAAGTTATTCTAAATTTCAAAGTATTCGAAGGCAGAGAATGGAATAATATAAGAATTTCAATTACCGTATATACTCGCGTAATGAACACTCTTTTTTTCCCGAAAAATTGAAGCAAAGTTGGGGGGGTGCGTTTATTATGCGGGGTAAATTTTACGAAAACTTTTTCGGGATGAGCAAAAAATGCGGTAATGCAAAAAAAAAAAAAAAAAAGAAAATAAAGGTAGCTTAACCTTTTCGCTATTGGCGTACGCGCACACTGTTTGGAAACAGCTTCTTTATTGCACTTCACTCATCTTCGGTGGTTGATGGCGCTATCTTCAGCAAGCTGTCCCTGCGCACTCCATAAAAGCGTTTCGCGGCTTTCTTTTTTCGCGATCTTTTGTTTAATCGCGACAGTGGTATCTGCTGTGATCTCGAGGGGCGGCCGGAAGCGTGCGCTACGACGCACCGACGCACTAAGCAAACTCCGTGACTCCGTGGCAAACTCGCACGACGACGACGTTGAAATTGCAGCAAGCTACCACCCATTGCAGCAAGCTACCACCTGAAGCATCAAAACAAACCGTCGATTACAAGATTAACGACAAAATACGGTCGCTGTCTCGCTGTCCGCGTGAGATGTGACTGTAAAAAGGTAGCCTATGTCTTGCGTTCCTTGAAGTACGTGCGGATAACAAGCAATGTCAAGCATGAAGAGCACATTGCAACCGAAGCGAGGATCAGGGGTGCCACCATGTTACGGGAATCGTCACGCACTTTTCTGGGCGACAAGCGAATTTTTCTGGTTTTCCAGAAAACTGCGACATGCCTGCGACGGCGACAGATGGCCCTTCGCGACAGAAAATCCTGTCACCTCGCTCGAAAATCGCGTGCATGTTGTTGGGCCTCAAAGTTTCGTATTTGCAGGAAGCGACCGTTGGTTGGCGCGGGCAGTTTTGTGACCTTCGCTCGCTGTGTGCTTGTGAGCCGCGATGTCTCTACACTCGCACCGTTCGTGAATCCCGCTGTGGCGCACCGGATAATTCAAAAAGACAGGGGACGTTCCGCGCACAGATAGAAAGAAAAACAAAGAACTGCGCGGCAGCGGGCGAGGGGGGGGCGAACCGAGGGGGTGGTCGGCGTAATAAAAAACGGACAAGATCAATGGGCAAGGAGGCGCCACTTTTCGGTTCGCGGGACTGCTGCGGATGAATGTAGGGGGGTGCGTTTATTACGCGGGAGAAAAAAAAAATCAAAATTTTGATGACTGAAGTTGGGGGGTGCGTTTATTATGCGAGTGCGTTCATTACGCGAGTAAATACGGTATTCTAAATTTCAGTGTATTCGAAGGGAGAGAATGGATAAATTATAAACCGAATGTAATCTACTGTAAAGGTGGTTTCACTGCAGTGGAGGGGTGCTATACCATGAATACACCTATCCAGGGGAAAACCGCATTGCCGTGTAGCCTCACTTCAAGGTTAAATGAACATCGATTCCTCATTTTTTAAGTTTAGAAGCTTGTTATGCCGGCTTTTATGCTTTAAGTATTGTAAATTTTAAAACATACCATATTTACCACATTTTACAGCTTATAACTTGCATTGTATAGAAAGTCAAATCCTGCTAGAATTCAAAGTTGCTTCCACATTCCTCTGAACCAAAAATAACATTTGCCCATGCCTTGTTTTGATTAAAAAAAAATATTGTGCAGGTTAGTTGGGTCATGACAAATATGGTCATTTTTTTTTAATATGTGATATATACTATTTGAGTTCGATTCGAAATTATTCGACCGAATCATAATTATCTTCGAATTCTTTTCGAACCTAAAACTTATATTCGCACATGCCTACTTCTTTGTGCTCATGCTGTTAGAGACTTTGCACAGGTGTGGCGTGTATATTTGTGTATTTGTGGGAATTTTTGCAGGCATAGCTTGATTTGGGATAGTTGTGTGCATGTTGATTTGTTCCTTGCCACATTGTGCAGATGAGTCCTGGTGCCGTGCAGAGCAGCGACAACTGTGCCAACGTTGCGGGTGCCCAGGTGGGGGGGTCCTGCCGTCGTGTCCCAACGCAGCAAGAAGGACCTTCCTGGCAACAACTTCAACCAGGAATTCGTGAGTGCTGTTCTGCGGGCTTTGTTTGCTCACCAGGCCACAGGCTCAGTTGCTGGTTGATAAGATGAAATGAAAAAGCGCTAGTGTGACAAAAAAAAAAAATTAAGGCAGCTTCGCCCTAGTGGTTCCAAGCCTGAAGGAAGTGCAGAGCTGAGCAGCCTTCTTTGTTTCTCTTCGGTTATCTCTTTCTTTCCTCCTTTCTTTTTCTCTTTTCCAGTTTTTTTTTCTATTTATTTCTGTTTCTTACCATTTTTCCCTTTCTTTCTCTCTCTTTCAATTGCTCGCTTGCTTCCTCTTTTTTTCACTTTTTATAGACAGCCCGGACCTCTAAAGTGCTCTGCACTTAATATCATCATCAGGGCGCTAAAAAAAAAAAAAAGAAGAGGAAGAAGGCTTCTCTTTGGTGTGAGCGCGTGCTCAGTATGCTACAGATGGCTATGCTATATGTGGTTTTGCCTGCGTTACGCCCAGCGACGAAGACGGAATACGACAGCATATGACAGCTTGGGCCCCTAAAGTGCACCACCCTTAAAAACGTATGACAGCTCCACTACTGCGGAAACCCGAGGAAGTGCACGGCACGTGCACCCTGCGATTCCCGTTCGTAGAGTTCCCACTGCTCCGTTTATCAAAGCGTTGATGATGCGAATGTTTGAGTTAAGCGTGTAGGGTTTCCCCGGCACGAGTAGAACCTTGTTGGGGGAGATTCGCGAACTCTGTGTGCGACATGCGCGTTACTTTTTGCTGCACTTTATCGACTTGCTGCTTGTTAAGGCGGTTGAGATACACATCATCTGCAGTGAGTTCAGTCAGGTTGTTTCCCCTATCAGATGTGGCCATGTTGCGATGCTGTGCTGGCGCAGGGGGAGAGGCATTCACTTGCTCGGCAAGGCAGTAGGACCCGCTCTTGTGCGGCCACGGAGTGAGCTGTAGGTTTTCGAAACGTTTTTAGTGATCTTTTGTTAATTGTTGCGATTATTTCTTTGTTATTTCTGTTAATTGTATTATTTTAGACCTCCTTCGTTTATTTTAACCCGGTTTTGAGCATTGCTAGCCTCGTTATGGCCGGTAATGAGTGCTTTATTGTTAGCGGGATCACGCCATGTGAGATGCATAGATGGATGACAAGGGGACGTGGGGATCGTTTGTAACTTCTTAGTTTCTTGGCCGAGGTTGTTGAAATTTGGCATGCACACTACAAATCACACTAAAGAGATAAATTTAAATTTTCGTAAAGATAACGTTACTAATTTTCACTTCATAAAAATTCACAAGTTCCTTGCTCGTGGAAAGCCTGACACAGTGATGAAACGTGCTAAGGTGCTGGAATAACTTTGTATGTGTGCTTACATATTGCTTGTATACGGACACGGCGCCAGATTTTATTTTTACTGCCCTAAAAATTTTCTGCTGAACATTACTTGCACATGAATGTAAGTTGTGCCGTTCGGTAATTGTGAAATTAAAAAAAAAGATAGGAGCCTAAACTAATTGTAGACTCTCTTTAAGCATGGCAAGTCTATGAATTAGAATAAAACAAACAATGAAAATCTGTCCAGCCATAGTCGTGCAATGCTTTCCATGAGCGAGGTGGTAAAGAAAAACAGATTTGAGAAAATGGCTTTTAAAGTTTTGGAAATGTTGCGCCATTATTAAAATGCCCTGGAGCTATAGTATTTGGCATCATTGCCAAGAGACATCTTCTTGGACCTCTGTTCCTTGGTTTGTTCACTTTTGTGTGGTTTCTTGAGCCGCATGTGGCACTGCCGAATACTGCTTTCGCAGGTCCTTGTATGGCGTATGATTGTGGCCATCGGGATGTAGGACTAACGCTACCTAACGCAGAAGCCCAATGATGATGATAGCGCCGCGCAATGCCATAACCCAAACTGAAGTGGGGCTGAAAATTCTTGGGATCCGCATATACAGTGAACTCCCGTTAAGACGAACTCGGTTAAGGACGAATTCTCGCTTATGCCGAACAACATGGGAACGTTTGTTTGGTTTCCCATAGACTCAATGCAAAAAAAAATCCGCTTAAGACGAACCGCCGAACAGGTCTCTTCGGATAAGACGAACTTTTGCAGTGACCGACAATGCTGGCGATTCTGCGCAAGGAACATTGCAGTCTTGGTGGGGCGTCAGGCGAACGGGAGAAAGCAAAAAAAAAAAAAAAAAAAAAGCGCTTCCTGGTGCAAAGACCCGAAGCGAATCGCGACGCGGAGGGAGGGAGCGAGATAAGCGGAAAAGAAAGGCAGCGCATGCCAGCTCATAAAGGCGGCAGCTCACCCCCAGCATGCGGGTGGGGAAAGTGCCGGCTTTATCAGCAAAAGAAAGCAACAAAAAGTTGGGGTCGCAATGGCTGGGGGAGCCCAAGCCTTTGCGTCCTTTTGTATTCTCTCACGTTCTTTGGTTCCCCCGCTAGAGCTCAACTGAGAAAAGCAGAACACACAACCTTGGGCCCCTTACGAGGGTTTCTCTATAGGTTTCTCATCCGCTGTTTACAGAGGCGAAAACGGGGGAAAAAGCCAAACAAAAAGCGACAACGAGAACAAAAATTTCCTGTGCCTTACAATCGCATACGAAACCGAAACCACGTTTGCGGACGTTAGCACTCCCGTCAGAGGGGTCAGGTGCATTGTCATCGCCCTCCCACAATGGCGACCGAGCACATGTTGGGTGCAGTTCGCGTTGTTTCGCATAGGGCCTGTGCGCGTCGTATCTTTTCCCAGTAAAGTGCAAATTGTGACGCGTCATTGCCATTATGAAAGCTCACGACAAAGGATGGTTATTTTGCACACCGAATACAGCTGAGTTGCATCTTTTTCGTGTGCCCGAGGCTCGTGACCGTGAGTAGCGCGAACCGAGATCTTCAGCTGCACGTCGATCAGGAAACGTTATTACGGGCCGAAAACAGGAAAATATGCGGACCTCGAAGAAAAGCTCGCACTTTCTTATGCAGCTCAGCGTATATTGGCTTTGTTGGCACGCGATCGAGGCTTATGCACAAGTGATATTAGAGCCAGCAAACCAGGCTCGAAAAAAATGAACTGCTAGGAGAATAAATTTCCCATTCTGTGAAGGAAAATTGTGCTTATCTCTCCCTTTTTTTATGGTTTTCGAATTGTCAACATGGGGCCATGCTACGGACTTAAAATGTGTTAGCAATACATTCAAGATCATTATTATGAACCCGCGAAATCGGGTGCTCGTTAGATTCGTGTAAATGCTCTGCTGGAAGGGATAGTTTTTATCAAGTTGAGCCAAATAAATGCTTTTTCTGGTTATTTCCACCCAATTTCAAGCCTACTCCATTCAGTGTTTTCAAGAAACATATTTGGATGCACTTGGAATGTTAGCATGTCTCTTTAAGGGGGGCACTTCTGATAAGCCGAACTCCTGATAAGACGAACAAATGTCCGTGGTCCCTTCGAGTTCGTCTTAACGGGAGTCTACTGTAGTACGGGGCCGAAATTTCGCATCGTAAAATCTAGAAAAAACACCTTGGGGCTATACGCGGGTTTTTATGGTAGGTTTCTGTGCAGTGTGGTACCATGGCGAAGTCCGCATAAACAAGGAGGTCTGAAAAATTGGTGGATTTCAACGGCGGTGCTTTTTTTTTCTTTGTTTCGGTGTTCGTTATGTTGGCATCATAGGTTCGTGGACGTTTCAACACTTGCAAATTTACACCCGAGTTGCATGCCTCGATAGTCAGAATCGTACGACCGCCTGTTGGTCATGTTTTGCGCATGTGCAGCCTTTCAAAAATGTTGTTTTTGGTTATAGTGTGGATATTTGCGACTCCGGCAACTTATGTTATAAGCCGTCTATGCTTTACTTCAGTTCGTTTGTCACGTGTCTTGTAGGGGGGACCAAACAGCAAAAGCATGCCCGAGTGCAGGATGCAAGATTGGTCTATGTGTCTGTAATTTTGTCCGAATTTTTCGAGTGAAGTGATACTGTTGATCTTTTTTCTCCACGCAGCCCACGTTGCAGGGTGCAGACGAAGCTCCCGTTCAACAGCCGCCAGTCGTCAACGGCAGCGTCTGGGGTGAGTGCTGCTTTTGCTGGAACTGGGATTGTGACGGTGTTTTTTTGTGAAGTTATTGCTCTGAAATCCTAATTAAGGGCCCCCCTCTCCAAGTATGGTAATTTGAGAGAGACATGCATGAGTTTTAGACCTTGAATTGCCAAACATGTCTGCAGTGTGTCAAGGCCTAGGCAAAGAAGAAGCCAGTGGAGAAGCGGATGACAAAGAAACCACATTGATCACGGATGAGACTGTAGTCACTATCACCATGGCCATATATCAGTGGTCGGCAACCTGCGGCATGCGCCCCCCACTCCTTCCCTGGATCTGAAGGCTGACAGGCAGTTTTGACCTCAAATGGGGTTTTTGCTGGCAATTCCTGTGTGAATTGCAACTCTCTGAAATGTGTGTAGAAAATAAGCATGATTTTTATTCCTTTTTTGTGGATTGTCAATTTGCCAAATTTTTTTCTCCTTGCCTACAAAGCCCCCCCCCCCCTCTCCTATTTGCTGTCCGGCCCCCGTTGTGTGGGCTTCATGCAAATTTGGCCCTCCGCCTCAAAAGGTTGCTGAACCCTGCCATAGATGGTGTTGGCACAGTTTTGAAGGCACATGCTTGGCCAGCCTGCAAAGAGTCGAGACTGAACATTGTTGCCACAACCGCTGTGAATGAAACCTAAGTGACTTAGGTGACCTAGGTTGCTAACGGGGGAATCCAGGATGGTGACGGAATTCTGAAAACACGTAGTTGATGTGCACAGAGGTTAAATGAAACTTCTTCATGCTGCATCCATTGCCCACGCAATTGGGGTCGCTATTGATGTACTAATCATAGATAGTGTCCGCACGGTTCGGAATGTGTGTGTGCAGCATGAACTTGGGCAAGTACTTTGTGCAGCTAGGCAAAGTGAGAGCTTGTAGTCATTGGGTATGGATACAGAGGCCATCTTATTGACCTCTCACCAGTGTTTCTTACTGAAATCAGCATTGGACGAATTCTTATGTGGTGGGGAAGTAACAGCTTAGTAGGAAGAAAAAAAAATGCTGACCAATATGGTGTTGTCGAAAATTAATGTGTCAGCTCCCACATGGTGGCTTTGTTCACTTCGGAGTGAGTGAACAAGGCTTCTGTTTACAAGCGTGAACTTTAATTTTTGACACCACCATTTTGGTTTTCATTCTATTTTTCTTAAGTGTTACCTATTGCACACACGTACTACGTAGCACAGGTCCGCAAGTAAGAGTCTACATACATTAACACCTCTACTCTTGTCCTTCCTGTCAGTTGAGTCGTGTGCCGTCACTCTGTGCTCGCCTGCATGTCTGTTACTGTTGTGTGTTGCAGAGAACCCACGCAACTCCAAGGTGCACGGGACAGTGCTGAAGAAGGTGCATTTGACACAGCGAACTTCGCCTCGGACAGAGCCCGCCAGTCTGCTCGAAGTGCGCTCCAAGAGCCCCAACTCCACCTCAGGTAAGCATTCGCTTTCCTGCGGAAGGCGGTTCTGGTCGCTGAAACGCTGCCGTATTTGCTTACTTTGTGCCTGCTTTTAGTGGCTTCTAGCAGTTCTTGAAAGATCTCAGAGTTTTGTGGAGTGCTTAAAAACTGCTGCGAATGCTCGGTTCGTTCTTTTTCTTAATGGATAGTTTTTGATTGAGTAATTCCACAGTGTAGCCTGAATAAATTGCAATAGTTGGGTTAGTAAGGTAGCATGTTCAGGTACAGTGCGAAAACGACAAAGACTGAGTATAACAGTTTTTTGCCAATGCAGAAATACCGTATATTGCCGCATATAAGATGACTTTTTAAAAAAAAATCGGAGCGCCAAGTTTATTACTATGTGCCTATTTTATATTCATAGTATAGCAAAAACAATTAAAATAAATATATTTACCCATTTTTCACGTACGGTACTAAGTATTCTGTGACGGTATGGTAGATCAACATGCGAACACAGTCCCCAGAGATCCGCATTTGCACGCGAATATCTCCGAGGCCAGACGAAGAGCTTCGGCATGGGCTTTGGATCGGTTCGCGACCTGCATCGGAGTGCATTGTGGGCCTGCATTGTGCGCGTTGATCACGTATTTCTTCCTCCATGGCGTTGATTCTGCTCAGGCTTAGCAAGCTCTCTGCATGATATCTCTGCTCTCTCGGTTGCTTCGCTCGACAGAACCGCATCGAAATGGCACCAACTCATCGGCGCAGCTACAGTGCCGCGTTCAAGAGAAAAGTGATCCTTCACGCCGAATCGACGAGCAACCTTTCGGCGAAGCGTGAATTCGGCGTGTCTGAAAAATGTGTGCGATCTTGGCGCCTACAGAAGGGTAAACTTTTCGCGTGCGCCGGATCGCGAAAATCGTTCCGATGAACGAAGGAAGGAAAGTACCCTGCCATCGAAGAAGCTGTCGACAAATGGGTCAGTGAACAGCGGGACAAAGGCCTGAGTGTGTCCTACGAGGACATTCAGGTGAAGGCTCGCAGTGTTGCGAATGAATTGGAAATCCCCCGCAGTGACTTTAAAATTTCTAAGAAGTGGGTGACCAATTTCATGAGTCGGAACGGCCTCAGTCTCCAGCGGCGCACTACTGTTTGCCAAGAGCCACCCTGAGGAATATGAGAGAAAAAAGAAGCCTTCTTACACTTCATCAGTGAACAGAAGGCGCAACACACCTTCACGCTCGGCCAGATCGGCAACGCTGATCAGACACCTGTCTGGTTCGACATGCCGAGCAAACGGACCGTGTCAGCCAAAGGTGAGCGGCAAGTGCGCCTGATGGCGACTGGCAACGAGCACAACTGATTTACGGTAATGCTGTGCTGCACCGCCGACGGCCACAAACTGCCACCTTTCATTGTTTTTAAACGGAAAACAATGCCCAAGGAGAAATTCCCCCCTAAAGTCATCGTCCGCGTCTGTGAGAAGGGGTTTTTCACCGAGGAGACGGTGCTTGAGTGGTTCTGCCTGTCTGGCTCCGGCGCCCAGGCGGTCTTCTCAGGCCCAAGAGCATGCTTGTGCTCAACTCGTTCCGTGGTCACATCACGGAACGTGGGAAGAGAGCCGTGGCCAACGCGGACTGCCAGTTGGCGATCATTCCAGGTGGCTTGACTCCTGTGCTCCAGCCTCTCGACGTGGCACTGAACAAGCCATTTAATTAATATGGAATGCCTATCACCTCTCTAGCTGTCTGGCAACTATGTCTTGACACTACAGTTGAATCCCGCTATAACGAATACGGCTACAACGAAATTTCCGCCACCACGAATAATTTTCGATTCCCCGTCAGTCAGCCCATAGAAAACAATGCGAAAGATGTCTCGTCACAACGAATACTTTTTCTGGATATTTCTGCTTCAACGAAGTTTTCGCGAGTGCTACTACATAAACGAAAGGAGCTTGCTTAGGACTGCCGCGAAATTCCACTAGCAACTCGACAATTTCTCGTTGCCAGAGCCGTGCAGCCGCATCGCAATACAGTCGAACCCGTTTATAACGAACTCGAAAGTGCCGCGAAAAGTGGTCGTTATATCAGTAGTTGATTGTACAGTCTACGCTCGTTATAACGGACCCGGGTACAACAGACTTTCGGTTACAACGGACCATTATTCAGCCTAAGTTTGGTCTGTGTATTAAACTAATGGAGCGAAGTTCGCTTTTAACGGACCGCGATACAACGGACTATCGGCTACAGCGGACGAAATCAGCTGTATATTTTGTCGAAATTGGGCGCATAAAGCGGACTTTTGCCTCATTGACGCGGGCTGGCAACAGACTTGACCACGCCGCTCTCTACGTATTAAAGTCGCGGTAATTTTAAGTTGCGGCTGGCAACATTGGTGGTTTTCGGCCAAGCCAAGCCTGCAGCCAAGCCAGTATGAGAGCGCGTTGGACACGCGAATGGTTCAAGTGTTGCAGCTGATTGAAATGCAGTGCCGCGGTGCGAAGTGATTGTATCATCGCTCAAGGGTGCCCGCCAATCTCATATCGCAAATTTCTTTTCGATCTTAGTGTAAATAAAAAGCTTTTGAGTGTGCTTTGCGTTGGACGTTCGTCACTCACTGCAGTAACGTTGTTAGGCATCGCGACCAAAGTTATGAAAGAAATACGTTCTCATGCTCCAAGCAGGTGAGTTCCGCTGTTAAATTAGTATATTAATGTTAGAGGTGCCTTGGTGCTGTTCAGTTCAGAACTCTCAGAACAAGTTTGGATTGTCCAGCGAGCCGTGGAGGCTGCGCGCTGCGCTGGAGCAACAGCTACCAGCGGTCTATAGGTGGCCGCATTTAAATATCCCTTCCCGTCCGCACAAATAAGAAAGAATTTATTCCAAGCCGATCAACAGAAGTGGCTTAAAGAGCCTGCTGGAAACGCATTTAATATCGGGCTACGCTTTGCTGCTGTGCAGAGGCCACATAGCGTCCCTGCACCTACCGTTACTGCAATCGCTCATTAATTACAACTGGCGCTGCAATTTTGTTCATAACCGCTGCAGGTGATTGAAGTCTTTCGTAACCATGCTGTCGAATACGTTCAGCGTGTATCAGCAGAACTAGCGTGCCCCCCATACTACTGACGATCGTCACACGGTGACGCACCCCCCCCCCCCCCGCGCAGTTTGGATATTACGGACTTCGGATAAAACGGACTCATTTTGCCGGATTATCATGGTCCGTTGTAACGAGAGTAGACTGTATATGGACTCACCCTTAAAAACGTGCACTTAGCGACCAAACCATTTTCTTTTTCTATGTACCTAAATAAAAAGTGCTAGCAACCCCTCTGGTGACAAGTTAGGCCTTTTCCCGTGTTAAAGGAGCACTGACACAAAATTTCGAAGGCGAGATAATGAGTGAAATAGATGTATGTGGAGACATAGACAACGCCTACGAAATATCAAGGGCAAATATAGCCTAGAACATATTTAAAATCAATTTCAAAGTGCATGCCGCACGACTGAGCAAGATGCGAGCCCCTTGCGACGCCGACATCAACGCGGTAGCAATGTAAACAAACTACGTCACGATTTTGTGTTGGCTGGTTGTTGGTTGTGCCCTTGCGCCACCTGCGATTTCTTCCTCCGTGCCTGAGGTAGGCGGCGCCCGCTCTCGCGCGCGCCGCCTACGTCACAGTTCTGCGTGGTCACGTGGCCAGCTGTGTTTATCTTGCTACCGGAACTGCTCCTGACTAGCTCGGTGCTCTTTGAAACTGAAACTGCGACTGGGCGCCCTAAAAACGTCTGTAAATAACTAACCGTCGCGCACTCGCGCAAACGAGGTTTCCAGCCGTGATAAGTGGGTCGTAAGCTACCTATTGCAACAAAAAAAAACAAGGTGCAAAATTTTTGTGTCAGTGCTCCTTTAAGCGGCGCCCGCTGCGTGCTCACGAGTGAATTAAATCACCTATGCAGTGAACTGATGCCGTTTCCATAAACCGCGGTGCCGCCATGAGGAGCCCATCATCCCTGGCTCGTTGCGTGCAGCGCGTCGCCTACTCGGCTCACGCCGTTATCGCCGGACCATTTGCTGGCTTCTGTATGCGCGCGCTTGTGCGTTCTTCGTGCATGCTTCACTCCGGACCGTGCACAGGTGCGGCGGGTAGCTGGTTCATTCAACACGACGAAGACGAACATATTGCAAGCAACGCGCGCAAAGTTCTCGCACGGCGTGGCGGCGGCGAACTTGCGAACGGCAGCATCGCGCGCTTGTGCTGCGGTTGCTCGATCCGCACGGTTTACGCCACAAGCGCAGCGGAGCAGATAGCTGCAGATGACTGTGATAAGGTTGTCGGCGATTAGTCATAATGGCATATTCATCGCCAGCCGCCACCTCACCTTTGCTTTTTTATCCTTGAAGTCATCGTCGCAATCGTGCGGAAGTCGTAATCATTGATAGGCCGGTCTCTGCGGTTGCCGAAAAGACGGAACGCTTTTTGCGGGCCCGTTGCGGTTTCGGCGAGCTGGCGGTCGTTGCAACTTTTGAGCGACGAAAAGTTGTCGCTTGTTGCATTTATGGCTTCTTGCGCTCCAAGGCGTTTGGTTCATCGTAGGCGGTCGTAGATGCAGAGAACGGCGTCAGAAAACATTGTTGTGCGACAGCTGACCGCAAGGCTTCATGCTGCCTCCTAATTTTAAAGTTTTTTCCCCTCACTACCGTTCTGCCAGTGAAGAAACGCCTGGAAAGTGAGCGACCTCGCTCGCAGCGTCCGAAATCTGTGTGCGGTGCTCGCCGCAGTCTATTACAACGTCGTTGCGAGTGAACAGCAGCGGGGCACACAAGCGCGCGTGCCTCTCTCGTGCTCTAGAATGCCAATGTTAACTTTTTTTCGCTTCGTATGCGCGATATTTTTACCGCGACCGTGTCCGAAGTGTTCATTGTAAAAGTAGGAGGCCTTGAAAAATGTTCGCTAAATGTGGAGGCAGTTTCAATTGGGTAGCATAGGAAAATCGTAAGTGCACCGAAATATGGTCGTTATAACCGATAGATCGTTATATCTGGGATCATTATAAGTGGGTTTGACTGTATCTGGGTCTTCATCGGAGACACGCTTTCTGCCACCACATGCACATCCCGATAAATTTTTCACCATCGAGATGCTCGGCGACAGATTTTCCATCCACCATCATGCTGCCAGCGGGTTTGATGCGCGTGCTGGCCACGGCAGAATCGTTCAAGAACTCCCGCCATGTTTTAGATGTAACGCTTAAAACAAAACTACTGCTCGTCGTCACTAGCTCAGCGATCGTGAATGACAACCACAGCGTTATGAAGACACACGCGCGGCAAGCGTGCATCTAGTACAAGCGTAACTACATTCTGCCACAATCGCTGTGAACACAAATGCGGTCGTGTGGACGCGATCATGGGTGACCACGGAGGTATGCGCACAGCCAACGCACACGCACCGACTGAAAGAAATGCGGCAGACAAAACCGCGGTAGAAGCGATCACAGAGCGCAACGGCGCAGTTTTGAAGGCACGCGCACGGCCAGCGCGCAGATTGAAAACGGAACTACCGTTTGCAGTCGCTATTGTCACAATCATCGATAGCAAATATTATCCGAAAGTACACAGCTAACACATCAGAAGATTAAAAGCAATAAAGTCGTAAACCGGCATGAAGTGTTTCGACTTTCCTGTCGCTTGCTTATGACTGTGGTAGTGCAGAGCTTCGGCACTTCGTTATCAGTTGGCCTCCAGCGAACTTAGGCACTCTCGTTCGCGACACTGCACGCTCGGCACACTTCGAGGGTAGCCTGGATATTGTATTTGCTCGTGCATAACCCACCCAGCATATAACTGGCACCCCCCTACTGCAAACCGCAGTTGATTGAAAAAAGACACTCGTGTGGTGACGAAAAGCTGCCTTCCTTGCATTACCGTGAAGTTGTGCCGCGAAGCCAACTTGCCCAACGAAATTAGTGTAAAACCAGCACCCCGAGTATAGCTCCATATTTTTTATATATATTGTGCGCGTTGTACGTGAGAAAATACGTTCGTTCAATGTGCAGCCAAGTACTTCTGAGTTAGCGAGAGTTCAATGCTTGCACTTGCCAGAACTCAAAGGATGAGTCATAACCATCAGATCTTCCCAACTTTCGTGGTCTATAGATGAAATTTTGCTGCAACAAAATTCCGCGACAACGAACTTTTCCGCGCGTCCCATCAATTTTGTTGTAGCGGGATTTGACTACCGTATATTGCCGCGTATAAGTTGACTTCGAATATAAGACGACCCCCCCCTCCAACTTTTGACCCCGAAATCGGGGAAAAAAAATGCAAATATATTCTTCTAAAAAAGGGACCACATTGACAAAAAGAAATTTATTGCCAGCAAATTACATAATCCTTCATGTGGCAGTCGTGATCGCGCACTTCACGAAAGCTTCGCGCACCATGCTGTCTGGCAGCCCGTACCATGCTTCGGACACCCACTGTGCCACAGTGCTCAAAGGAGCCCACTTCACACACCCGGTCGGCGTCTGGGGCTTGTCGTCCTCGCCCATCCAGTCTTTGTATAGTGCCGCCACACGATCCTTAAGGGGAGACACTGGTCTTAAAATGAGGATTTTTATTATTAGAGATATTGTAATGAAATTAGGTGTGTATATGTGTTTCTTCCTCCTGTTTTCAAAAATGTAATTGGTTTTAATGTACCTCAATTAGTTATCAGATTATGAGAACATAAGTGAAGTCAAATTAGGTCGTTTCTTACTGGTCATTAAGACACTTTCCCTCGATATTTTTTGGTTCCGTTTAAGATGCTGCTGTAGCCAAGGACCTGCCATGTGGAGCTATGCTATTTATATTGTTACTGACATACATCATCCTATAAAAATTTTAAATTGTGTTGATGCTCTACAATTCTGAAACAATATTGTTCACAAAATTTGACATGTTCAACTTAGCCATAAAAAAATAGCATAGCTCCACAGCTAGATTTTTTATGAGTTCAACGGTATAAGATTTATTAAAATTTCCTCAAAAAAACATAGCGAAAAGTTCCGTAAGGCTAGTCAGGTTGGCAAAAAATGTGAAGCTGAGAAAATCGCATTTCAAGTTTTGTCACTTACTGCATAAATTTATAAAAGGAATCTTCAACAATACATTTTATTTACATGTTCCCTATCTGTTTCCCTGCTAAACAAAACAAAAGGTGTCTTATTTCATCCAAGGAATCATTTCTGAAAAAAATTTCCAATGTGGAAACATGATCTGAGCCCCACCATGCCAAGTGGTTGGGTGGTCCTGAAATGACCATGGGGTATGAGCTCAAGCGACTGGCTCCTCATGCGTTTTCAGTCTTTGGAAAGAACCGCCTGTATGTTAGGCTGCATGCTGCCCTGTTTTTTTTTTTTTTTAATATATGACATGTTTTCGCGAACATGTACGTCCACTGCCCTGCCCTGTGTAATAGGTCGCTATGAGCTGGGCGTCGCTTACGCTCAGCCACGCGCAGCTGTAGCGTCCCGAGACAGTGCAGGGAACTGCATAGATTTCGCGTTTCTGACGACCGCGTTTTGCCGAGACGCGGTTAGCTTGGATGCAAAACCACGGCGAAACCGAGTGGACGCACCACTCGGTTTCGCCCTTCGCTCAATCGACTTCGTAAGCGGAGCGAGAGATGCGCTCTACGTTCCTCTGCTCGCGCGATAGTTCTGCGCACGCGCACTACAGTTCTGTCTACGCGTTTGTGTGTAAATCGCTAGCTTACGCAAGTCTGACCGAAGCGTATCGCAAATGCTCAGCTAAAGCTGCCTAATGGGCACAGACAAACACTGGTCCCGACGGTGCACTTGTAGCCGGCGCTTTCTTGTTCCAAGCCCGCTTTTTACGGCTTCCAAAAGCTCGTTGCGAGGATGGTTTCGGACGAGAGTCTCCGAGCATCTCGATCGCGTGGAAAAGCTACTGGCGCGCGTCGAGAAAGACGCACGAGCGCCAAAACAGACGTACACGATCGGACAGCCACGGTGGCCGCGGCGCCGAACACAACAAAAAGAAAAAAAAAAATGAAATGACGCGTCGGTCACGCCAGCGAATGGGAGACGCGGAACGGCACATTTGAAAAGCGCGCTGCTCACGCCAGCCAATGGCAGACGCGGTACGGCACACTTGAAAAGCGCGCCGCGTGAGAGCCAATCAGCGACCCGGAAACGACCTTCAGAAAACCCGTGACAGCGGCAATTCTGCTTGAGCGACGCCATTTTGAGATGGTGCAAACTACGCACAAAGGAAACAGCTTCAAATCTAGCTCAAGATGGCGGCGCTCGGCCCGCTGCAACGCTCATGGCGCGCACGGGAAGTTCGATCAAATTTCGTTCTTCTGGGGCCATTTTACTGCTCCCGGGGTGCCGTGAAGGGCCATTTTATCGCGTTTACCGACCGAGTTTAGCGTTAGTAATTTGAGAGTAGGTGCTCAGAAGTACAAACGCCCCGAAAATACGTTTTGCAAAAAATCCATTTTTTGGCCGTTTTTGATCGTTCTAAGACCCGCGTCTCCCCTTAACCGATTGGGTGACGCATGTGTAAGTCAAGCATCATTTGTCACTTACAGACAAGGAGTTTGCCTATCTGGTTAGCTTGGGCACCGTTAAGTGATACACGTTACTTTTCCCACCAATGTTGATATTTGTTTTGCTTTTTCCTTCATGTGTTCTTCAAATAAAATTTACCAGTTGCGTGTCAGCGCTCGTCCGTGTCCCTTCTGTTTTACTCAGTCTTCGTCGTTTTTGTGCTGTACCGAAACATGTAGCCCGAATCTTCCGCTTGCCGAACTGCTCTAATTGTGCAACTTTTGCAGCTTCGCCTGCTGTGTCTGATACGGCATCGGGAAGCCGCACCTTGTGTGCTTCCATCAAGTGGCCATGTTTGAAACCTCAATTTACCGATGACGCATTTTTAAGCCGAGCACTCTCTCCTTGCCGGTGTCTTGGTTTTCAGCAAACTTGTGCTTGGCCATTGTTTGTTCCTACTCTGCTTGGCTCTGATCAGGGCTGGGCAAAGATACTTTGAAATTGTATCGCGATACGATACAAGATACTCAGGCAAGAAGTATTGGAGATACAGATACAAGATACTACCGCAACAATTGTATCCGATACGATACATGCCAATTGTATCTTAAGATACTTCGATACATTCGCAAATTTGTTGTTAGAGACCCCGATAATGTAGCGACGAACGCCTATACACAAAAAGGTCTGTTTAAATTTTTTTTACGTTTGACCAATTTAATTTAATTTTAATGAAATGTCTGTTATTTTATCAAGTGTTTTGTACTTTTTGATCAAAGTACATTAGTTTACTTCCGAAGATCTTGTTAGGGTTTCTTTTAGCTTATCGTAGAAGCGTGGGCGTGTAGGTTAAACATCGGAGGGAACACAGCGCAAAAGAAGACGGGGACAATGAAGGGCGACGGACACGCAGCGCTGACTTACAACACTTTGTCGCGCATGTTGGTGGCATATGTATGATGTTCATCCGTTACATTGAATAAAATGTTGTAAGTCAGCGTTGTGTGTGCGTCGCCCTTCCTTGTCCTCGTCTTCTTTCGCGCTGTGTTCCCTCCAATTCTATTAGCTGCTTAACAGGACCGCTCTTTAGACACTTCGCTGACAGCGGTTTTTGCTTGTCATTTTTGTAATTGGCGCGAGTCGCTTCTCAGCTTGCCGACCAGCTAGCGGGTTGCCATCTAACCACACGAGCTTCAATAAGAAGCCTTCGCACGATGGCGCAAATACCGGCGTTCACTTTTACCTTGCTCATAAGAGACCGTTTATGTAATACCGAATCCCCGGTGTACAGCAGTGACAACGCTGGTAGCGACATTTTTTGTGACGCATTATGTATACGTAGAGTACATTAAACTGCAATTACTTTTCATATTATTCTTATCTACTGGCGTAAAGGGTTCTGTATCTATATACTCACTGACGTGCAATCAGTTTTTCTTCAACGAGACGACATGTGCACCCCAGAGAGGCCTCAGACCTATTGTATTGTCACGTGATGGTGACTATGAAGGAAGCGGCAGTCACTCTGGTATAGACGAAACTCTTTATTGGGCTAACTTGTGCTCAGAAAACCATGTAAACTCAACGCAAAGCGCCCTGTACTCTGATATCGGCAATAAATGTCGTCGGCCTTCGGTAATTTGATCATCGGCGGAATGCGTCTTAATTTATACATCAGTGATCGCACCTTCTAATGCTATCGCTGGTGCTTGCGTAAGCTCACAAATGAACTAGAGTACGCGCGTACTACACGTAATCTAAATGATTTTGGGGGTTTAACGTCCAAAAACCACGATAACGTGGGACGCAGTAGTGGAGGGCTCCAGAAAGTTTCACC
Source organism: Rhipicephalus appendiculatus (assembly GCA_030522465.1). NCBI lineage: Eukaryota > Metazoa > Arthropoda > Arachnida > Ixodida > Ixodidae > Rhipicephalus > Rhipicephalus appendiculatus. Next base: position 39,506 of record JALIZH010015110.1, read on the forward strand.
ATCCGCTGTTCTTTAACGTGCAATTAAACCTAAGTACATGCGCCTCTATCATTTCGCCTTCATCGAAATGCGGCTTCCACGGCAGGATTTGCGCGGAATCTTAACAGAACAATCTGAGACAATCTCGAAGGTTCCGAAACATTGCGGTGCGGCTTGCGCCGAGCAGTGATGACAGTTTTTAGTGGTTTAAACCCGATCACACCAAAATAAAAAAAAATAAGAGTGCGTGGCAGTATAGCTGCACGAATTGTCGCCTGAAAACGCCGCTATCCATGCTATTGCCCCCTATAGCTCCGATTAGCTGGCAATGAATAATAGTAAAAAAAATAAGGAGTCCTAAATAAGGAAAACAATTACAATTAAAATAGAAAAGTCGTTCCGTATGAAACATTCATAGTGAATACGTATATTCACACGACACAGGGGGGCACACCTAATAGCTATGACAATTAAGCATGAAGTATCGTCAACTTACCTGTTCAGGTTAGACAATAAAAAAGTCAATGCTATGCGGAAAATTGCCTAAAATAGCTCGTTGGGACGCTCACGAGTCCACCGGACCATTTGGTATAAAAATGTTACTCGAATACCATTCCCAAGATGTTTAAGATAGCTTCTAATTATTTCCATTATTATAATGTAAACTCAATTTCGCCAATTGACCAAGCAGTAAACAAAATGTTTGGTACTGTTCACTTAATGCATGCCCACATAATGAAATACTTGTTTCCCAAATCGCCTAGGCAGACGAGTAAACTCAAGTGAATATAAATGTGTAAACAGTAGCAGAAATAAAACAGACACTTAAAAGTAAGGATACCACCGAGAGCTTATTTTGGCTGCTTAGAAAAGACATACTGCCGTCACCAGGCCGGGAAAAAAAAACAGTTCGTAGCCCTTGGTAATGTATAGGTATGCAAGAGAGGGACAACTAAGAAAGCACTTGTGCTGACATTCATATTATGATTTTAAGAGCTATTGGAATAGAAATTGCAAGAAGAAAGGGATATGGTACGCCGAGATATCGTCTGGTCGGTAAACGCTCGTTCTATGAGATATAACATCGCTACCGGCAGCGCTATAGTTAGAATCTTATTTGCACATAAGTCAATCGCGTGTAATTTATACTTACATCCACAAGATCCTTCAAATCGCTGATGTGTGAAAGCCACGGGATGCAAAGCAACCTCGTGCTTCAGACTTCGTAACGAAGTACCACGCACCAGGGCGGCATCAGACGCATTGTGGTACGCGGCGCTGTTAAGTGGCTAAGAGTGTCAAGACACTGAAACAAATAAAAAGGGAAAAATTCGACAAAAGAAAACGCAAGCTCGCAAACGTCTACGTTCGCGCGCTTGTTTCTGTCGGGACTGCGCAAGCGCTGTCATATTGCTCTGCTTCACCAAAAGGGATGTGCACAGCTCATCGCCTGCCCTGACTAGTAGACTATGTCGGAAAGATAAAAATATGTCACTGCCCTTAGTTTTATTCAGGTGGCTTAGTGGCACCAGTAGCTTGAGAAGCGGAGTTCAGTAAGCGATTTTTCTTTCGCCCGGTAGTGTTGCGATAGCAGTATCTTGTATCTTAAGATACAAGATACATAATTGAATGTATCGGAAATACAGATACAGATACTCGTCTTGTGAGACGTATCGCGATACAGATACAAGATACCCAAAGAGTATCTAAGATAGTATCGAAGATACATGTATCTTCGATACTGCCCAGCCCTGGCTCTGATAATGCATGTGGAGTTCCAGCAAGGTTCGATTGCGGGACAAAAACAGTGCATGCATGACTGTAACAATGTGAAAAACGCTGCGCAGTGCAGGAATGATGACACTATGCTATGTGTTGTCGTCATTGCTGTTGTCCTCTTGCTATATTTTGCAGTCACACTATGAACAAGCCCAGATTAATTGGTCTTCTGCCAAGTCGGCATTCCTTTAGTGATGCATTAGCGCTGCCCTCCGAAGTAAGAAGCAACATTCTTCAGTGGGGCATGGTCGTGTTGGATTCTTCACATGCTGTTCTGTAGGCCCTTGTGCATACGTATGAAAAAAAAAGAAAGCCCGCAGGAATAGCTTACACTTTATAAGGGGGGCTTATCATGTCATCAAAGAATAACTGTCATCTTGCTTATGTTCTCTTTCCTGAAAGGTATGCGCTTGTTTCTTTCCTGACAAGGATGCTTTGTCACGCTGGTAAATGAGCATGCCACTTGGGGGCGTCAAAGTACGATTTGCATAGCGTTAGGGAATGGGAGGGCACGCGAGAAACATGAATATTATTCTACTACAGTAGGCTTGTGCGAATATCCGAACGCTTCGAATATTCGAACGAATAGTGCAGTATTCGAATCTAAATTATTGAAAATTTCGAAGTATTCGAAACGAATGAATAGATGCATATTAATCTGCATGTAACTCCCTGCAAAGGTAGTTTCCACTGCAGTGGAGAGGTGCTAAGCCGCAAAAGCACCTTTCCAGGTGTATACAAGTCCGCATTTAACCCCCTGTAAAGGTGGTTTCACTGCAGTGGAGGAGTGCTAAGCCGTGAAAACATGTATCAAGGGGAAATCCGCACTGCCACGAAGCCCCACTTCATGGTTAAATGAAGAGATTACCCGCACATAGATTTATTTTTTAAAGTTTAAAAGCTTGTTTTACCTGCTTATATGCTCTAGGTATAGTAAATTTTCAAACGTTACATATTTTACAGGTTATCGCTAGCATTCTACGGAAAGTCAAATCCTGCTACTATTCAAAGTTGTTTCCAGTTCCCTTGAAGCAGTGGCCTATTGAATAGGCTATAGCACCCCCCACCTTTTTTTTTTTTTATTCGCGCGTCTATTCTCCTCTTCGCTTTCCTTTTCCATCTTTCTTTTCCCTTTCCCCCTCCCCTTAGTGCAGGGTAGCAAACCGGATGCTACACTTCTGGTTGACCTCCCTGCCTTTCTCTCTTTTTATTCTCTCTCTCTCTTGAAGCAAGAAAATGGCATTTGCACTGACCTTGTCACAATTTTTTTTTAATATTGTGCAGGTTTGTTAGGTCATGACAAATATGCCCATTTTTCTTTATAATATGTGATATACTATTCGAATTCGATTCGAAATTATTCGACCAGAATAACTATTCACTTCGCATTCGCTTCGAGCCTAAAATTCACTATTCGCACAAGCCTATACTACTGGTTTTCCCGCTCAATTTAATCCAAGCGCCAGCAAAATCGGCTGGCGCTTGGATTAAATTGAGTGGGAAAACCTGTAGTTTGGAAACAAGATTAGCCATAAGACAGGTATCTGAGGTATTAGAGATACAGTCGCCGACGGATTTTTCGGACTCCAAAAATTCGGACTTGTTGGATATTTCGGACTTCATAAATGCACCGTCAAGGTTCCCATAGCACTAATGCATTTTCGCGACCGATTTTTCGGACGAATTTATGCCCCAAAGTTCGATTTTTTGGACTAAATCGCTTGCTTTGAGCCGTGCCACTCGATTTTGAAAGCCGCCATGTTGGATTTTCTGTTGGCTTGGTCAAGTTTGGCTTCCAGTGGCTAGTTGTGTGGCCTCCAAGATCGGAAACGCACACAATTTTCCAGTTTCGGAGGCCGTGTCCGATCTTCCTTGGCTGGCAAACCCTTTCTTTTTCGGTCAGCCTTATCGTCATCATTAATACGCCGATAGGCATCCGCTAGGCCTTTTTTTTTTTCCCCCTCGGTGCGTTTGTTTTTCCGGTTGTCGTGACGCATGTGGTCGTGTTGGTGGTGTGTCAAGTGTGTTTGGGCCGTCGTGCGCGTCACATGTTTCCTACTGTTGCGGTTGCTCAGTAACACGCAGTGGTTATGGTGCTCGGCTACTAACCTGAAACGCGGGTTCGATCGCGGCCGCGGCGGTAGCGTTTCGATGGAGGCGGAATACTGGAGGATCGCGTATACTGTGCGGTGTCGGTGCAGGTAAAAGAACCCCAGACCGCGTCGTTAAATCCCACCGAACAGGTGAGACGTTGCATGCATCTTTTTGCGCCGGCATCAAGTTTTGTTTGCTTGGTGCCATGGAGCCACCAACTGTGCCGCCCGCAACGGTCGGCGGCAACGATTGCCAACGCGCTGACGATGTTACCGTCGCCCAAATACCAAATCTGCTCGTCTCCAACCACAGCATGAAGCATGACATTATTGGGGATTTTTTTAGACTTCTCTGATCTAAATAAACTTCATTTTCATGTCTTAACCATTTTTTCGGACTGTTCGATTTTTCGGACTATTTCACGGTCCCCGCCAGGTCCGAAAAATCGGTCGGCGACTGTATGTGGTTGACAGCTCAGCTTGTATCTTGTTGTACAGGCACGTTGCCCACTGCCGTGTCGGCGGTCGGAGCCCTCAGCCCCAAGATGGGCCGCCCTGCCAGCCTGACTGGCCCATCGCCAGCCATCAAGACTGTGGCGGCTTCGCAGAACTCTCTTTACAAGGCTCTGCTGCCGTCAAACAAGGTGAGGTCGCACATCATCCCTCGGTGCAGTTTTTAACAGTGGACCTGTTGACAACCGATTTTTTTCAACCCAGTCTTTTGCGACGCAACAGAAAGCTCACCCCCACTGGTAAAACCTGCTGCGGTTGATTCCATAATTGCCAGTATATTTTCTAAGCGGGACTTTTTGATCTTACCACAATTGTGTTGCTGGCGGCCAAGGCTTCAGCAGCTGCGGCAAACTTGTTTTGTTCTCGATTTCGTTCAGGGTCTTGAGCTGCGGTCGCATTGTGAACAAAGTCACGAATGATGGAAATTGTGACTTTTACAGTGCTCTTGTGCAAATTGAGTACTGCGTTTATGTATTCATCAAGAAAATGAAAATGCATTGATGTAACAGACGTTTGATTATTTTTTTTATACCTTTGATAATTCGGCATTCAGTTAATTCAGGCATTTTTTTCTGGTCCGGTGAAATTTCAGTTAATGAGCTTTTACTGAATTGTCTTAGGTGAATGCATAAAGGAGCCTGTCAGTTTTTGTGTTGGCTGCTCAGGAAATACGGGCTGGTGAGCGTGTTCTGTTGTGCAAGAGCAGCCTGGCCCTGAGCATTGTGCGCATGTGTTTTCCATGCAGAAGAGCCAGCCGGGACACGCCATGGAGATCCTGGTGAAACATCCCAAGACCAAGGGCAACAAGGGGGGACTTTCTGAAAGCACTGCGTTCGGCCGACGGCAAGGAGGACGATGCGGCGACGGCCAAGGGAGCAGGCGGTGACACCATGGACCTGCACGACCGCACCAACGGCCACGCTGAGGTAACTGCAGCCCCCGTTCTTTTTAAAGCGAGAGCCTCAGATTGAAATTTGATTGTCGGCATCCCGCGTCAGCAGCGGCAGTGGCGTTCCGAGGCGTTGGGGACAAGTGTGGCAAAAAAATCATCACGTCATGACGTCACGCAACGTCACAGATATACGGCTGATAAGACGTCATTTCCTCCACACTCTTCTCCCAGAGCGTGTTCGTTTTTGGGTTGCTCCGCCCAGTACGCAGTGCGCTTTCCAGTCGGCGTTTGTTTTTTTCTGGCTTCACAATTTTGCCTACCAGCTGGTCACCTGCCAGGACAAATTTGTTCACGATGATATCTGCAAGGTATCTGTCTATCGGACGTCAAGAAAAGACGATGCGCGCTCGCCGCCATCTTTGTGAGCAGTCAATGGATTGCAATGTGGGTGCTTGGGGACTTCACTTTTGGTTGCCATAACGCCTGGCGTTATCTTTTAAAGCCCATTCCGCCGTTCGAGATGGTGCAATTATGAACAGCGGCGAACATACTGCCGCATGTCTAAAGTTAGACAGAATGCAAACTGATCAGCGCATGTGTGCAACATAGTACGCGATAGCCGCGAGCAGCTGTCCCTTTCCGGGATGCTTATTGCTTTCGCGAGATTTCTCATATCATCTTGTACCGTGATTGTTATGTGCACTGCGCAGAGTTGAGCTTGTTAAGACATTAGCGGGGCGGCAGGGATTCGTCGCAACTACGTTTTAGCCGTTAGTACGTTTAAAGCGGGTAATATTAACTAGGTTCAACTGTGTAGAGCATATTTGTAACTTGCTAATATTGTTTTCTTAACTAGTGCTTCCGCACGTTTACATCATAAATAATATGTACTCTGTTTCGCATCATGCTGCATTTTCTTGTACTCTCAAGCAAAATTCTATAGTGTAGGGATAATGTTCGTCACATCTGATGTACATGTAATTATTATTATTATTTTTTTCGGTGGGCCCTGTAGCTAGCCTTTGGCTGTGGGTCCAGCCAGTTTTTGATAGCTCTGTATGTTCTATACGTCTGCAAAAAAAGAACTTGAATTTGAAACAAGTTTCTGCATCACTGACGCAGGTGGACAACGGCCCAAGGGGTGACGAAGGCGGTGACTTGGAGCCCCCTCGACATGTGACTTTGGAAAGCTGTCACTGGACACGCCCGAACACCCGCCACTCTCTAGTTCACTGGAGGCGGAGCAGAGGCGAGTATCTACAGTCAATGTCTGATTTTTTGGATTCCCTAGGGACTGCGGAATGGTCCGAAAAATTGGGCAGTCCGAAAAAACGAATTCGTGCTTATTTCGCTCTAGCAAAACCATTTCGCTCACCCCTACCATGACCATAATGCAGGGTGGTTCTATTAGAACTTACCAATTTCTTTGGGCTGTAGTTTTGTTACAGTGTGCCTGATTTAAATGTAGTTTGCAGCAAAATATTCATGAAAGACGAAAATTAAATGGCCCTTGTCCTGTCTTTTGATGTGCGATGCCGAAAAACAATTTATAAAATATGACACAAACTGCGAAATACTGTACAAGGAGGGACGGCTAGTCCGGCACAGCGTTCCTGCCAGCCAGCAGCGGCAGAAGTTTGCATCCCCAGGTTCGCCACATTACGTTGACTGCTTAGTTACGTAATTGTGTTATGTGACTGCAGAACAGCTGATGGTCAAGTGCACAAAGCATTAAGATGCTGCATCCCCACATGGTCCAGTCTGTTGTCAGGCGTCCTTTCATTGTGA
>JALIZH010015112.1:0-60000 GCA_030522465.1 Rhipicephalus appendiculatus
GGAACACTGCCGCACGCTCACCCGCCAGCAATGGGACGAGTTATGTAACGAAGTGGATGGTCAACTACACAACGGCAAAGCGTGGCACCTGCTCAAATACCTGCTGGACGAAACGAAGACGAAGTCCCATCAGAGGGACTGCCTTGCACGTCTGTTACACAAGGAGCTCGACAAGCACGGTAAAGATGCAGTGGCTACCCGGTTACGAGCGAAGTACCTATCACACACTTCGACTGTGCAACACCGCCCGTATGAGGGGGGGACGCCAACGAGGAAATGGATAAGGACTTCAGCGTAGAAGAGATCAGAACGGCGCTACACAATCTCAACAGCAGATCGGCGCCGGGTCCCGATCGGGTGTCGAATCGCGCCCTGAAGAATCTCGACGACCGATCCGTGGAACAGTTGACGGAATACATCAACGACTGCTGGCAGCGCGGTTGCCTCCCGCAGCAGTGGAAAACTGCAAGAATGATCCTTATCCCAAAACCCGGTAAAGCGCCGAGCCTCGACAACCTTCGCCCCATATCGCTAACGTCGTGTGTCGGCAAGACCATGGAGCACGCTCTGCTTAACCGCTGGCAAGCCCATCTAGAGCAGAAAGGGGCGTATCCATCGTCAATCATCGGATTCCGCCCACAGCTATCCACACAAGATGCAATGATTCAGTTGAAACACCACGTGCTCGATGGCAAGACGAGTGGCACCAGGGCAATTCTTGGCCTCGATCTCGAGAGCGCATTCGATAAAATCGCGCACTCGGCAATATTGCACCAAATTTCACGGCAAAACCTCGGTTTACGCGCGTATAACTACGTGAAAGATTTTTTGACGGACAGACGAGCCGTTCTAGTTGCAGGAGACCTCCAGCTAGAAGAGCATACGCTGGGAAGCACCGGCACCCCGCAGGGCTCGGTCATCTCGCCTACGCTTTTTAACCTGGTCATGATCGGGCTCGCGGAAAAACTGCAAGAATTGGAAGAAGTCCGGCACACAATATACGCTGACGATATTACCATCTGGGCGCACCGAGGCAGCGATGGCGACATCGAAACGGCGCTACAACTAGCAATAGACACAATAGAGGAATATCTCGTTGGAACGGGACTACGATGCTCGCCGAAAAAGTCCGAACTCCTACTCTACCGCCCCACTAAAAGAGGTAGACCACTCGGGGCCGCAGGAATAGCGGCGACAACCAGGCGAGAATACGAAGAGATCAGGCTACGCACGAGCAATGGATCAACGATCCCGATAGTAAAAAGAATAAGGGTCCTCGGCATGATAATCGAGGCCAACGGTGTTAATGGCGAGACGATCGCTAAACTAAAGCACAAAACGACTAACGCCATGAGACTTCTTAAGAGGGTCACTAGCAGAAGAAGCGGAATGAGAGAAGAGAGCCTCATACGACTTATACACTCTTTCGTCATGTGCCACATTGCGTACGTCGCGGCATTCCACAACTGGTACAAGGCAGAAGAAGCCAAGATCAATGTCCTCATCCGCCGGGTGTACAAGGTAGCACTGGGTCTACCCGAGTCCACCAGCACGCACCTGTTGCTTGAACTTGGAGTTCACAACACGCTCAACGAAATCGCTGAGGCGCAGCGCACTTCACAGCTGGAAAGACTATCGGGCACGACAGCGGGACGTCAGATTATGGAAACTCTCGGCATCCGTTACCACACCGAACAAGGTCAGAAAGTCGCTGTTCCAGACGCGATCAGACAAACGCTAAGGGTTGATCCGATTCCACGGAACGTTCACCCAGAACACAACCGGGGCAGAAGAGTGGCCAGGGCAAGAACTCTCCTGCACACTTACGGGGACGAAATGGGGACGCGGTTCGTTGACGCCGCTGAATACGCAGAACGCTCGCGCTTCGCGGTCACGATCGTCGATTGCAAAGGCCAAGTGAGAATATCGGCAAGTATACCGTGCGAGTACGCACAAGAAGCGGAGGAAGTCGCGGTGGCGCTCGCGCTCACGGATCCGACATGCGCGACTGTCCTCTGCGACTCGAGGCAAGCAGTCAGAAACTTCGCCAAAGGATGGATCTCGCAACGAGCGGCCAGAGTCCTGCGCAATAGCAAAGTACAGAGTGAGGTAGAGCTTCAAACCAGAATCTTGTGGTTCCCGGCTCACATGGGAGAGGTATCCGAGACGTACCGCAACTTAAACGAGACGGCACACGCCAAGGCGCGCGAGCTCACGAACCGCGCCGGCGACCGTCGTCTATGGGGCAACACCAAAGACCGTTTGACGAGCTACAACGAAATTACCAAGTCCTTCTACCTGGCCCGCCGAACCTTCCCTCCACCCAGCGACAAGCTTAACAGGACGCAGGCGGCGGCCCTACGACAACTGCAGACGCGCACGTACCCCAACCCCGCATTGTATAACAGACTCTACCCTAAAACTTACCCGACAAATCTATGCAACGTCTGCCGTATTGAGGTAGCCACATTAACCCACATGCTCTGGGATTGTACAAAAAACCCACAAGGTGCTAATTCCGGAACCCTTCCGCCGCGGTGGGCCGCTGCATTGCGCAGCCCCAGTCTCGGCGACCAACTTTGGGCCGTCCAGCAGGCCCGCGAGGCGGCGGTGAGGCAAGGCCTCGACGTCCCCACGTGGGAGACCTAAGGCCCGGTCAGCGAAAGCTCTGCCGGACTAACAATAAAGTTGTTACCAACCAATGGTGGCCTAATGCCTTATCTACATTGATTAAATCTATGTTATTACAGCAAAGAAAAATGTAAGTTCACGGTCCATCTCTCTGCTTCTTAAGGCAGAATGACCTTATTTTCCCCCTTATTAATTTTTTGTCCTTTATCTCTACTTTTCTGCCACCAATACTCTAACCGTCTCTTACTTATTTCTATCGCGGACGTGTTCAGCTTTCCATTGTTGTCCCTAAAACCCAAGGCTTCATGTAGACTCGTGTCCACACGTATATCTGGGTGGATATCGCCACATTCAATCGGTACATGTTCCATTGTCTTAGTTCCCCCCCACAGCATGTACATTGTTCTTCTTCGTTACAGAATCTCGCTTTATAGCTACGCGTTCTAAGGCAACCCGACCTTGCCTCAAACAGTAAAGCGCTTCCCCTTGAATTATCATAAAACCTCTCCCTCCTTATTTCGTTTTTTCCCTTTCGGTAGTCACTGAGAGCCGGCTTCTTTTCCATCGCTGTCATCCAATAAGTCCTCTCCGCCTCTCTGACTTTTCGCTTAATGCTCCTTGTTGCCATGTCGCCCACACTGCTAGCCGTATATTTACTGGTGAGCCTCCTAGTTCTTTTTCTCCACTGCGTGTCGACGCTTTTTCTATACAAATACCTGAAAACCTTCCCTGCCCATCTACTCTCCTTCATTTTCTGCAGCCTCTCTTCAAATCTAATTTTGCTCTGAGCTTCCCTCACTTCAAAACCTGTCCATCCCATATCACCCTTTACAGCCTCATTTGTCGTCTTCCCGTGAGCGCCCAACGCGAGGCGTCCCACAGTCCTTTGATTTACATCCAATCCAGATTGCACCTCTGACTTCATGCACACCACTGAGTTCCCAAATGTAAGCCCCGGAACCATCACACCCTTCCACAGCCCTCGAAGCACCTCGTACCTATTGTATCCCCATAACGCTCTGTGCTTCATGATTGCAGCATTTCTCTTTCCCTTTGTTGCCGATGCTTTCTCTTGTACCTCCATATATCTATCCCCCCTCATTTACCCACACTCCGAGGTACTTGTATTCGCTTAGCCTCGGTATTTCTTGGCCCTGTATTAAGACCGCATGGTCCTCGTGATCATTGAATACCATCAATCCACATTTTGTTGCACTAAAACCTAGTCCTAGAGCCTCGCCCTCCCTTCCGCATATATCTGCCAGCCGCTGTATATCATCTTGACTGTCCGCAAATAAGACAATATCGTCAGCATAAAATAGACCTGGAAGCTTCTGCTCAACCATCGCGCCTGCCTGTTTGTGTGACAGATTAAATCCAATGTTGCTCCCTTCTAGCGCTTTTTCCATCCTCACCATGTACAGCATGAATAACAGCGGGGACAAAGGACATCCCTGTCTCAGCCCCTTGCTAATGTCAACGCTGTCCTTGCTGCTTATTCCTTCCCATTCTACACAAACTGTATTTTCTCGGTATATCTCCCTCAAAAGCTGTATACAGTCGTCACCTATGCCCACTTCCTTCAATATATCCCACAAAATTTCCTGATTAACGTTGTCATATGCCCCGGTGATGTCTAGATAAGCTACGTATAAGGGCCTGTTTTCTATTTTTGATATTTCTATACACTGTGTAAGAACAAACAGGTTATCGTCTAACCGCCTGTCGATTCGGAATCCATTCTGGAGTTCTCCCAAAATATCATTTTGCTCTACCCACGTTTCTATTTTTAATTTTACTGCCTGCATGCCTGCAAACGCGTGCGCCGCAGCGCCCCCTGGCCGAGGTTGGGAAGCCTGTTGCGACTGATCGAGCTCGCCGATGACGTCAATTGCTGACGTCGTGTCACGTTGCCGAAGTGGGCGGACTCACGACAACGGGCTACGCCTTCTCCTCCCTGTGCTGTGGCGGAGAAGGCTGGCGAGGCAGCGCGAAAATTTGAAACCAGCTAGAACGGTTGTTCAAACCCCTATAACTTGCTTATTATAGCACGTATTCGCAAAATTCTTGCGGCAGCATGTTCACAGAGCAAAAGTGCGCATATTTCTCTTCATTACAATTTTTGGACCTCGGGGCTGTTGACGGGCCCTTTAAATTTGAAAACTGCCCTTGAGACGCAAACGAAAAAGGGTCCCATCATGACGATAGTGGGCGAAGCACTAGGGATTGTTCTTACCGTAAATCATCCGCGACATTGCCCACTCGCGCATGTAAATGAGTGACGACGCGTGTGTAGCAGCTTGTCGGCGTTGCCGCATAGCCGCTGCTTCGCGAACTCTTGCCGCTGCGGTATAGCTTGTTCTCTGTGTCGGCGTTGCCTTTCGCGAGCGCGTTCACTTTCGTTTTTTCATCTATGGCAGAAAGAGAATGAGTGGTCTGGAACGCGCTTATTCTTCATCATCATCATGAGCCACGGCACAAATAAAGTGCACATAATGCCTTACCGATGTGTTGCGGGTACCCCGCTTATCAGCAGAATGACGAATAATGGTATACGCATAGGCGTGCGCACGAGGGGGGGCAGAGGGGGGCGGCCGCCCCCCCCCCCTGGTCATCTAAGAGAGGGGGGCGCAAGGTCTGCCCCATACATTGACTTAATAGGGAGGGGGGGGGGAGCTGCGATGAACCTTCGCCCCCCCCCCTGCCCCCCTGAAGGGGAACCCTGCGCACGCCTATGGGTATAAGGGGTGCTTCTCTACTTCATAATACTTACGGAGAACGTATAGTGGATACCTTGCATACCTTGCATTTGCTGTGCCGTGACGGACACACGGACAGACAAGCCTAGACCCTAAGGTGCTTCGTCCCTAAAAACACCGCGCACACCTTGCGCCAGACGCCACCGCGTGGCAGGATATCTATTAAGAGCGTCGGGTTGTGCGTTGTCGACACTTGTAGCGCGATGCTCAAACACAAAGGCGTCACAACTGTGATAGTTGTTAGTTCACGCTTGTCCTGTGTATACCTGCACGTCCTTTTCGAGCGTCCTTCTTTGTGTTTCAGCGGGAAGCTGCAAGTATCGAGCTGCTCGTCGATCTTCGTGTGACATTCAAATTTCTTGCTCTCGAATTCATTGCTTCGCCCTTGCGGCGAAATTTTTTTTTTTTGAAAATTGGCGAAGAACCGTTGGTCAAAAATATGCCGCGTTGAAAATAGTGCATTTTTTTTTATGTAGTCGTGCATGAGTGGTCATTACGCGATGGATCATATTGGGATCATTTGATGCACCGCGTTACGAGTAGGTGTTGTGTGCATGACCGAAAAATCTGCGACCAATCATAAACAGCTGACGACTAATGCGCATGGAAACAACGCGGGGTAGGTTAACGTTATAATTACCCACATAATCTGAAAGAAAATGTGCTCTTCAACGTTTGTACAGGCGTGCAATATTACAAATACGAATATGATGAGTGTAAAGAATGTACTACGCCCCTGATATTACAAATTCTTTTTTACAATATATATATATATATATATATATATATATATATATATATATATATATATATATATATATAAGTATCAAAATAGATGCGCCTTCACATAACAACTGTTTATTCTGCCGACGTTTCGACGGGAACCCCGGTTCCCGTCGAAACGTCGGCAGAATAAACAGTTGTTATGTGAAGGCGCATCTATTTTGATACTTGTAACCTTGCGGCAACCGAAGTTATTCTTCAGCATATAAGCCTTATATATATATATATATATATATATATAGATATATATATATATATGTATATACATATATATATATATATATATATATATATATATATATATATATATATATATATATATATATATATATCGCCAAAAGAGTAACGAAGGCTCGCCCCCCCCCCCCCCCCCCCACCCGCGAACGAGTTGGTACGCCACTGCCCACTACACGTTCGTAAGGTGCCACGTGCACTTGCGCAGCTGCACTCTGTAATGGGTGGGCAGCTTAAAACCACCCACTCCTTGCGCAATTCGATTTTGACACCTGGCGCGATTCTAAGATTCTGCCACGCAATATTACATGGGCTGAGGAGACTCCTTCCACTACATGTCGTTAAAATAGTGTTTTTTTTCCCGAAGCAGTTTCAAGACGACGTGGCTCTGTGGTAGGACACCTGCTTGCCGCACAGACGGCCCGGGTTCGATTCTCTCTTTGAACCGAAAACTTTACTTTATGTGCATCTTTCTGGATTTATCGGTCACGGACAAGATGATTTTTCGGTCACAACCAACGACAGTGACACCGACGCCGATGCCGGAATTTCTGCGAAACGAGCTCTTTAATGCTATTGCGTTCATATAATAATAATAATAATAATAATAATAATAATAATAATAATAATAATAATAATAATAATAATAATAATAATAATAATAATAATAATAATAATATTAACACCTACTACTACTAATAATAACAATAATTGTTAGGTGTTTTACGTCGTAAAGTACGGTATGCTTATGAAAGATGTTGCAGTGGAGTGTTCCGACTACTAGTTCTTTAACGTGCACCTTTAACGTGCTCCCCCGGAATTTCTGCGAAACGAGCTCTTTAATGCTATTGCGTTAATAATAATAATAATAATAATAATAATAATAATAATAATAATAATAATAATAATAATAATAATAATAATAATAATAACACCTACTACTAATAACAATAACAATAATTGTTAGGTGTTTTACGTCGTAAAGTACGGTATGCTTATGAAAGATGTTGCAGTGGAGTGTTCCGACTACTAGTTCTTTGACGTGCACATTTAACGTGCTCCCCCGGAATTTCTGCGAAACGAGCTCTTTAATGCTATTGCGTTAATAATAATAATAATAATAATAATAATAATAATAATAATAATAATAATAATAACACCTACTACTACTAATAATAACAATAATTGTTAGGTGTTTTACGTCGTAAAGTACGGTATGCTTATGAAAGATGTTGCAGTGGAGTGTTCCGACTACTAGTTCTTTAACGTGCACCTTTAACGTGCTCCCCCGGAATTTCTGCGAAACGAGCTCTTTAATGCTATTGCGTTAATAATAATAATAATAATAATAATAATAATAATAATAATAATAATAATAATAATAATAATAATAATAATAATAATAATAATAATAATAGTAATAATAATAATAATAATAATAATAACACCTACTACTACTAATAATAACAATAATTGTTAGGTGTTTTACGTCGTAAAGTACGGTATGCTTATGAAAGATGTTGCAGTGGTGTGTTCCGACTACTAGTTCTTTAACGTGCACCTTTAACGTGCTCCCCCGGAATTTCTGCGAAAACGATCTCTTTAATGCTATTGCGTTAATAATAATAATAATAATAATAATAATAATAATAATAATAATAATAATAATAATAATAATAATAATAACAATAATAATAATAACACCTACTACTACTAATAATAACAATAATTGTTAGGTGTTTTACGTCGTAAAGTACGGTATGCTTATGAAAGATGTTGCAGTGGAGTGTTCCGACTACTAGTTCTTTAACGTGCACCTTTAACGTGCTCCCCCGGAATTTCTGCGAAAACGATCTCTTTAATGCTATTGCGTTAATAATAATAATAGTAATAATAATAATAATAATAATAATAATAATAATAATAATAATAATAATAATAACACCTACTACTACTAATAATAACAATAATTGTTAGGCGTTTTACGTCGTAAAGTACGGTATGCTTATGAAAGATGTTGCAGTGGAGTGTTCCGACTACTAGTTCTTTAACGTGCACCTAAATCTAAGCACACGGGCCTCTAGCCCTTTGCCTCCACCAAAATAGGACCGCCGCAGCCTTCGGGTCAAATATTTAATAAGAGAAGCTCAGTCAGGCTCCCTTATCAGGAAGAAATGCGAAATCTCCGAGGTGTTATACTGTAGACCGGTCTACGGGCTTTGTATCTAAAATGACAGATAATAAACTAAAAAATTATATAGAACTAATTGCAAAATACGATTGTAAAGCTTTACTGACATTTCATTGAAGTTCATGCCGCGGTGGTCTACCAACAAGTATTCCTCCCATAAATATTCACTGGTCATTTAGAGATTTCAAAGTGCGCATTGAGCCCATTTCGTGGTCTGTGTACTATGAAAGGCGGCGGTCGCCATGCAAGTGGCTACGATGTTCCTAGTTGTCCCAAAAGTACTAAATACCGGAAATGAAAAAGCGATTGCCGATAGTGCACCCCGTAGCAGTGGTATTAGCAATTCGGTTTTCTAAACACATTCCTAGCGTTCTCCAATTTATATAGTTTTAGTTCGAGGTAATGCAAGCACCTTAGTGGTCTTACCGAGTACCACTGCTGGCATATACCTCAACAATATCTTGATCGCACCCGAACATGATTCTTCGCGCCGGCTCTGCAAGAGAACTCGTGAAGCAGCACGCTGCTGCAATATCCCACTGCTACGGCAGCGCAGAAGCAAAAAAATGTGGTTGATCCCTTTGATATAGGAATCGGTATAATACACGAAAGTGAAACGTCTCTTCACAGAAGTAGTTGAATGTTTATTGCACATTGATATATATTGTATATTGGTGTTTGGTGGCTACGACAGCCTTAGACGTTGACGCACCCATGTTGACGCCTGGTGGCACATCTTCTCCATCACGACAACCGACGTCGATGATCATGAGCAAACCCTTGTGGTAACTAAAGTAGTTTACGTAACACCTGGACGCAGCGGATGGCAAATGACGCCAAAAATGACATCAGTACATGTCCTTGAACGTGTCGTGCAGACCTTTTAATTGGTCACATGAACCACAGGCGTTCGCAAACCGTGCGAGCGAAACCGAACGGGTTTTCATTGAATCGTTTTCTAAACTCACGGTCACCTGCAGCAAAGGGTGCGTGATTTGCGGGTAGGCGACCGTCCTGTGGATGTGCTTGGCATGCGGCGTCGTGTTGGCGACCAGCGTCCTCCTGGTGGGTCGCTTCGGCGAAGATACTATCATTTCGGTTCTGCTTCGGTGTTTGTATGGCAGCCAGGTGGGTCACGATGCGCTCAACTTCACAAACGCGAGAGGAACAGTTCTCAGCTTGAGCCGTGAACGAGTGAAGGCCTCCGGCCCCCCCATGGTGTGACGATCGCTGCACCAAAGTCACTTGCGCGACATTCGCCCGTCGACGCCGTTGTCTATCGGCGGCGCTTAATGCAGCAGTTCTCGTAGTCAGTGCCATCGCACTCGTATCAGTAGACGGCGGAGATACACCATAGGTGCATATGGAAGCCGCACTACGCTGCACACGCTAGCACAACGCGAAAGACGAAGCACGTAACTCACACCAATACAACGCGAAAGACGAAGCACGTAACTGCGTCGTCACCGAGTCAAATCAGCGCGTAGAGCGCGTCGCAAATACAGGCTCTGTTTGTGACCTCCAATAATTAACAACAAAAACTTTGTCGGGGCCGATTTCGGAAGGCACGCTACACTGTGTTTCAAGTAGGGCCAATGTCACCTAGGCGGCGTTGGTAGGGCGCTCTGATGCCAGCGTCCGCTCGAATGTTGGCATCGAGGCACCGTATTGCTGAGACTGCGTAGCGTTCACTTTCGGTGTTAGTTAGTGTCATAATGCAGTACTTCGCTTCTCCGCTCTTAGGTGGCGGCACCGCCCCGACAAACGAAGAACGCAGGGAAGGAGCGAAGGAGTGTGAGATATATAAGGCGCGTCTGAAGGATTGATCGGAAATGCGCTGATGGCGTAGTCGGCTAAGCGCCCGGTTTCTATCACCGCGGACCGAGAGGTCGTGGGTTCGCTTCCCGGGTCTTTCGAATTCCCGTAAATTTTTCTTCTGTTTTCTTTCTTTGTATTCTGTTCGTGCACATTTTGACAACGTCATATCCGTGACGGAAATACGTCAGTGAAGTCTTGGTGGACCCCGGCATAAAACACTTTCGTGTTAAAAAAAAGCACAAGAAACGATACACTGGATACATCACGGCGCAGTTATCACGGCTGACATCTGGTGTGGAATGCTGCGAGCTGTCTGGCACAGTACGCCTAGAAAAAACATAGCTGATCCCTCCGTCATAGGGATCGGTATAACACGAAAGTGAAAATGCGCAGAAGTAGTGCTTATTGTGTAGTGATTATGAGAGTTCGTACGATGTGTATTGCTGTTTTACAGCTATAGCACCGTTTGACGTGGATGCACCCACGTCGATGCCTAGTGGCACATCTCCATCGCGACGACTAACGCCCATGATCATGACTTAACCGCTGTGGTAGTTGAACTTTTTAACGTATACCTGGACACATCGTATCACGAATCGCGCGCAAAGATGACATCAACAAGCACGTAATAAACACTGGTACTGTGCACTTCTTCAAAGCGTCGTCATTTAAGGCTAGAAACGGCACCGCGTGCGCTCACGAGTGATGCGGTAACTAACGCCTGTGCTCCTGCATGCACTACCACACTGCGCTTCAGCAACACGGGAGGCAGAGCTTGAGCCGCGAACGCGCGCATGCGTTCCGCGTCCCGCTGGCCTCCGTCTCGCTCCACCAAGGCACCACATTCGTCCGTCGACATCATAGCCTTTCTGCACCGCCTACTGCAGCAGTTTTATTAGCAGGTGCTATCGCACTCGAAGTAGTCGGCAGCGAAACACCGCTGGTGCATGTGGAAGCTGCACTACTCCGACAGCGAGCCGTCACACGCCATCAGGAAGCGAAAGACAGAGCATAACTATGGTGACAAATAACTGCGTCTAGGGAGACTCCCCTATGCTAGCGCCACCAGTGTTTCCTGCTGCTATCGAAACGCTTTCACCATGACTTCCGAGATTGCGCTCCGGCGTGCAATCTCGGAGGCCGTGCTTTAACTGCGCCGTCGACGAATCGTTCTCTATCGGTGCTAGTGTCATGCCGCATAACTCTTCATGATTTATAGACGGCGGCATCATCCGGCGCCGCCAACAGAGAGCACCGAGTGAGAGAGATTGTGTGAGAGATATAAGGCGCGTTGGTACAATGTCCTTCGTCTGCCTCTTTAGCTCAGTCGGTAGAGCGTCGGGCGCATACCGTCGTGGGCCTTGGAGTCGGAGGTTCGATTCCGGGTGGGGGAACATTTTTCCATAAGTTCTTTTCTTCTCATTTGGTGGCGTCCGTTTTACAACGTCATATCCGTGAGGGAAATACGCATAGGTCAGCGAACTCCCTCATGAGTACTCACTCGGACTCACTCAGACTCAGATTGAGCCGTGAGTCCGGGTGAATAATATTTTGGTGAGTTTGAGTGCCAGTGAGTCCAGTTGACGAAAATTTTCGTGAGGGTGAATCCGAGTGAGTTTGGCTCAGGAAAATTTTGGTGAGTCTGAGTCCGAGTGAGTCCAAAGCGCAAGATATAGTTCTTGAGTGAGTCTGAGTGAGTTCCACTCTTTTTTGCCGACCTATGGTCATAACTACTCATCTTCAACATTACTATCAGCCTTGCCTGGATTCACGTTTATACTCACGTCTACTCCGACATATTCCAAAGCAGTGTGTTTTATATACCACTTCAATATTTATTGATCAGAGGTGGGAATTACGTAGGGGAGTGCCTTGACCCCCACGCCCCCCCATTGCCGACTCTTCCAAGGAAGTTCTCGATAAATATATCTTGTCATTTCTTTCATGAAAAATGACCTTACTGGTTTACAAGCACTCATAACTCGTGTTCGAAGGTACTATATCAAAAGGCGCCAAGAAGAGCACCGATTACGTCAAATATTGGTGTTATAGAGCATTGACACCATGGTCGAAAAAGATAATTCTAGGCTAACGGACTCATGAGTCGACTCACTCGTATCCACTCAGACTCAGATCGAGCCATGAGTCTGAGTCTGAGTGAGTCCGGCTGAGTAATATTTTGGTGAGTTTGAGTCCGAGTGAGTCCGGTTGAAGAAAATTTTCGTGAGTGTGAGTTCGAGTGAGTCCGGCTCAGAAAAATTTACGTGAGTCTTAGTCCGAGTGAGTCCTAAGCGCAAAATATATTTCATCAGTGAGTCAGAGTGAGCTCCACAAGTTTTGCCGACATATGGAAATACGTCACTAAGCCTTGGTGGGCCCCGGCGTAAAACACTTTGGTGTTAAAATGGGTTATTCATTGCCTATCGCCGCCTTTGAGATAACGCCGACACGCAGCGTTCTGCGTACTAAGGTGAAGCCACATTCTCAGGGTGGGTGGCGCGTTCGTTTTTTAATTCTATTTTATTTAGTGCCGCGTCACTGCATACGTCATGGCGGGACTTTTCAATTCTTCAAGACCGATACGCTACGTGGTGCCGTTCACGTGAAATAAACCACTGGTGTTCAGAAAAGCTGCATGTGGAACAGGATGTAGCATATTCAATACACTGGGGTTAGCAGAATGATAAGTTACGGAACAGTAGTCCAGGCGTGTGCGTATCAGGCATTTGTAAAGTTTCATGAGGCATTTTGTATGACTGCCCCATGCCGTGGGTGAGAGATTTTTGAGTATGTTAATGGTTTTAAGACATTTATTTTTCAGGTATTTTATGTGAGGTATAAAGGTCAGCTTTGAGTCTGGGATCACACCTAGAAATTTCTGTTCTACATTCCGAGTTATGCAGTGCCCTTGTAGATATATGCCGGAGAGTGGGGTTAGGCCTCCCCTTTTTGAGAAAAAAAAACGCAGGAGCTTTTCTGATGTTTAGTTTTAACCCATTGCCATTTGTCCAAGTTGACACTTTATTGAGGCATAGCTGTACCTGCCGCTCACATTGCAAGATTACAGGATTTACACCCTATATGAAAATCATCGACATAGACTGCATAAAACATATTTCGTAAAATAGGTAATTTTTACTATAAAAAGGGTACAGCTTAGCACTCCGCCCTTCGGTATAACAGTTTCTTGGATAAATGGTTTGGACAGAGCATTTCCTATTCTCACGCGAAAGGTGTGGCCACTTAGGTATTTTCTCTGAAGTGTAGCATGTTACCTCGAATAACGATTTCGAATTGCCAAGTGGTGTCGTACGCTTTCTCCATATCAAGAAACACAGAAAGGAAAACCTGTTTGCGGATAAAAGCATCTAGAATGTAGGCCTCAAGATGCATGATATGGTCTACTGTGAAACGGCCTTCCCTGAAACCGCAGTGAGAGATAGGCCTATCAAGTAGCTTATTAGTTTCAAGGAAGTATTAACAGTATCTGTTCAAATAGCTTACAAAGGCAACTTGTCAGAGCTATCGGCCGGTAGCTTGCTGCACAAGATGGATTTTTGCCCTGTATTCAGACGGGGATTACGATGCCTTCTTTCCATGTGAAAGGAATATATCTTGCGGGCCAGATCTGGTTATAAACGAGACTCAAAACTCAATGTGCGTGTTGGGATGGAGATGTTTTATTATTGTGTACATGATTATGTCAGCTGCCGGCGAAGACTTGCGACAACTGTTCAAGGAAGCCATAAACTCAGCCATGCCAAAGGGACGGTTGCACGGTTGGTTTCTAGTAGGCTTACGGTTCACTGTTTTCTTTTCCGCTATTTCTTTGTGTTTACGGAAACTGGCTAAGTAGTTTGACGAGCTAAACACGTGCTCGAAATGTTCACCAAGCGCACTTGCCTGGACTTCAAGGCTGTTGCCTTGGTCGTCAACAAAGGTCCACGCGTGGAACTGCTTATCTGATAATTCTCTCAGTCTATTCCAGACTTTTACTTCTTGTGTGTATCAGTTTATACTCGAGATATATTTTACCCGGCTCTTTTCTCAGCCCTACGAAGCATGCGCCTGCCCTTTAAAGTTTTGAAGATTTTCCGCCGTTGGATGCTCACGTTGCAAGCCCCATGCCTTACTTTGCTTTTTGCGTGCATTTATGCAGTGGTCATTCCACCATGGGACGCGATTTTTCCTTGTGGATCCATTTGTTAGGGGAATACGCTCTAATGCAGAATCAACTGCAAAAGCGGTAAAATGAGCAATGCCATCGTTTATGTGAAAATTATAAGAAGCATGGCTAGGCATGCGAGTTATAAAAGGAAACCTTTCCTAATCTGCGGATGCTATTTTCCACTGAGAGTTGTATGGTGCAGAGTACTGGTCTGCGGATTTGAGGCAGACAGGGAAGTGTTCACTTCCGTAGGAGTTTTGAACCACTTCCAAATCTAGGCAGGGTAAAACAGTGGCTGCGCATATTGCTAGGTCCATAGCAGAGTAAGCATAAGCCTGCGCTGGATTCCCCGTCAGGGGGGGGGGGGGGGCGAAGCTTCACCGCAGCGCCCCCCCTCCTTATTAAGTCAATGTAAGGGGCAGACTTTGCGCCCCCCCTATTTGAGGTGATTTGAGGGGGGCGGCCACCCCCCCCCCCCCCTGCCCCCCCCTCGTTCCAGGGCCCCACTGGCACGAGTGGCTCACTCGGCCTGGTCCAAGGTTGCCCGCTGGCTTCCCAGGTCCTGCCGGGTGAGTCGCGTCTCCTACGACCTTTCGAATTCATTTCGTGTGATGAGAGGTGAGTTGCCCTCTGCTGGTCTTTGTAGGCAAGTCCAAGTGATGTGAATGAGTGTTGGTGCGTCGCCGCACCAAGGGCAGCGGTCAGCGTATTGACATGGCCGTATTTTGCTGAGTGTGTGTATGTTGGGATATGTGTTTGTCTGTAGGCGTCTCCAGTCCCTGGACTGCCAGCGAATGAGTTTAGGGTGGGGTGGTGCCATTGTCTGCCGGGCCCGTCTTTGGCTCTCGAGGATACCTCGCGGCAGCGTAGGTATGAAGTAATCCGCCCGGGTCGGCATGTCCGCGGCTCGGAAAGTTAATGCTCGAGCAAGGCGGTCCGCCCGTTCGTTTCCACCTACACCTTCGTGAGCGGGGCACCATGTGATGCCGTGGTCTTCTTGGAGGTTGAATCCTAGTATACGTAGGACGCTCTGGGGAAGGACGCCCCTGAGAAACAGTCGGCAAGCCTCTTGTGAATCTGTGATGACGTGCGCAGATTGTCTGTTGCGTTCTGCTGCTCGAATGGCTAGTGCTTTGGCTGCCGCTTCTGCTACGGCCGTGCTCTTCGTACGTATTGTCGCCGACGTGATCGCTTGGTTTCTGTTGGTGACTACCGCTGCAAATGCATTTTGCCTCGTTGGGTATAGACTGGAGTCGGTATAGTACGCGTCTGGGTCACTTCGTAACCTTTCCAGTGCCGCTGCTCTTGCTCGTCTGCGGCCGGTATTAACCGTCGGGTGCATATTTTTCGGGATCGAGGCGACGTGTATGTGTTCCCTGTCTTCTCTGGGTATTTGACGCGTCTCCTCACCGCAGAACTGTGGTGACAAGGGATAGTGAAGCCTCTTGAGCAATACTCTGCCTAGCATAGTCGAGTTGAGTCTCTCTCTGCGCGATCAATACGGCTGCGGCGTGTTCGTCTAATGTATTATATACTCCCAAGCTTTCCAAGCGCTCAGTGTCAGTGCAGTCGGGGAGACCCAATGCAGCTTTGTAGGCAATGCGTATGAGTGTGTTGGCCTGCTCTGCTTCCCATCTGCGTGTGAGTCGGTACGGGAGAGCATATGTAATGCGGCTAATGATGAAGGCATGTACCAGCCTCCTGGTGTCTCCTTCCGTGAGGGGGCGCCACCGTATCGGCAGCCGAGTAGGTCGTGCTCTACATGGGCTCCGAACGTTTTCACGCGTATCGCCGGAAATTCTCATCTTAGCGAATTTGCACCAATACCAGCGGATTCCTGACGTCTCCGGGAATCTCGGGACACCTTCTTCGACGTAAGTCGACCAATTTCAAGTCTTTTTCGGCAGGCTTTCCATCCCGCCACGCCCCCCGGCCAGTTAAACCTAACGCGCGCTGTCGCGCTCGTAATCTCTGGAAGCGGCCTCGCCGCCCGCTTCGCTGGGCGTCGAGCGCGCGAGCGCGCTGCCGGTGTGCCATGAAAGTGATCGTCGCGGGCACGGCAATTACCCCGCAAGAACTTGAAGCTAGCGAATGGCTCAGGCAAGTGAACAAGAGCCGTGAAGCCCGCACATCGAAAGGGACCACCATCCCCCCGGCTTCCGACACCCAGGACGGACGATCTTCGTCCCATAAGACCTCAAATGCCTCGAATGATGGTACTGCAGCGACCGATCGCTCGCTCACACCACGCCAACGTGGGCGGCGACTAGCCCTCAACTCGGTGGCTTCAAAGCAGCCTCGACTGCCCAGCGATGCCCTCAAGCTCATCGTCCGCCCCAGGGGAGGACTCCTACTCTCCAAGATCACCAACTTTATACTATTCGAAGCGGTTTGCACTGCAGCAAACTTCGCCAAGGCCTCAGTTCGCGGCGAAGACCTCATTCAAGTAAACCCCAAACAGAACACGTTCGCCTATTGCACCCCGGCCGTCGAACGAGCCGAACGGGTACTGCGACTTAAGGAATTGGTGATTGGCACCCACACGTACGAAATTTCGGTGTATTGCGCACCCGATGAAAGTCAAGGACGTGGTGTGATCCGGGGCGTTGACCTCCGCCTAGACCACCAAGGTATCCAAGAATTACAAGATCCTCGGAACCCTCCCATCGTTGACTTTCGCCGTCTGGGGAACACCACCGCCGTGCTGTTGACCTTCAAGGAACCTCGTGTTCCCACGTGGATCTACCTCTGCAATGCTCGTCACCGTTGCAACCTGTACAAGAAGAAGTTCGAAGTGTGTTACCGGTGCAGTGAACTTGGCCACAGAGCTGACGTGTGTGCCAGTACAGTGATCAAGTGTCGGGGCTGCGCCATTCCGGACCCACCCAATGATCACGTGTGTGTCCCGACGTGCCGCCTTCGCGGAAAACAGCATATCACCGGCGACAGCCGTTGTAAGGAAATCTACAGGACCCCGTATACCATAAAGCGGCGCCAATGGGAGGCCCTCCAGCAGGAGGAAGACTCCAAGCAACAAGATCAAGCGACCCAACGGCGGGTGACCCTTAAACGCTCCAGTCGCTGGGACCGTCAACGGTCTGGTAGTACCCAGAGCAAGCATAGGGACCGTTCTGCCTCGTTCCCACCACTTGGGGCCGACTCTTCCCACAAGTCATCACGGCCATCGTCCCGCTCGAGGGCGCCTACCTCTGCTACTACTCCGCCAGGTCCACCGGCGGGGAAGCCACATGGATCTACAGTTTCCGGAACTCCTTCTGCGGCAGCGCCGGTGAGTACGCAGGGAGGGACTACCAACACTACACTTGAGAAAGCCATTACTCATCTCACTGCGGTAGTCACACAGCTTGTGCACAGGGTTACAACAATAGAACAGCGCATAGGGTCCGGTGCTTTTTCACATCCACCTTCCATGACAGAAACACCCACATCCGCCCCCCATGGACACTGACTCGTTGGCAGGCACAGCTCCAAAACGAAAGGCCTACGAGGTGGGCGGTACACAACCGGGCGACACTCAGGACCAAATTGAGCGCCTTACGTCAGCTCTGACTATGAGTGAAACACGCACAGACCAACGCTTCGCGGCTCTGGAAGCCACTATGGAGAAATATTTCCAAACGCTCACAGAGCAGTTCACCCAGCAACTCGACTCGTTGAGTAAAGCACTCGACGCTCGGTGCAAATCTTACGACGCTGCCCTAGGCCCCGCTTCGTCCTCGGTCACAGGCGGCACAAACTCTCATCCTAATCATGGCGGGCCGCTCACGTAACACCACCATCTGGCAGTGAAACTGTCGGGGCTTCGCACGTAAGCGTCCCGTGCTCCAGCAGTTTCTTGCCTCCCGCGATCGTCCAGAAATCATAGCGCTTCAAGAGGGTGGCAAGCACGCTCAGCTAGCCGGATACAAGACGTACACGTCGGGGCGCGCCAACTCTCAGGTGGCAACACTAGTTAAACGCAACATGAATGTCATCCCCCCATGATATCGGTTCTAATTTCCCCGATCACGTACTATTAGAAGTTCTGCCCCGCCCTTCTCGTAAACCTGGTCACTGTCTTTTTGTGCTCAATGTCTATAGCCCTCCCCGGGACCGCCGCGTTGAATTCGGTCCCCTATTTCTCCGTGTTCAACAACTAGCTCAGCACCAGCCGTATATCATAGTAGGTGACTTCAACGCTCCCCACCCATCGTGGGGTTACCACTACGACTCTCCTAAAGGCCGATCTATATGGGACGAGTGGCACTCACTACACCTAAATCTTCTTACCGACCCAGCACATCCCACGCGTAGAGGAGTAGGAGTGGCCCGTGACACCACACCGGATCTCACTTTCGTGGGGCCCGGAGTAAATGCCACCTGGTGCAATACACTAGAAACTTTCGGCAGTGACCATTATGTTCTGGAAATAGTCATGCATGAGCCCACGCGTGAGCGTCTTCGTTCAGTCAGACTGACCGACTGGGGCCGCTTTCGTACCCAACGAAAAGCATCGGGAACCTCTGAGCGCATTACTGATATTTCCACCTGGTCCGCCACCCTCCTGCAGCACGTCACGGACGCCACAACTGACGTTGAAGTCGAGTAGTCGGTGCCTAGCTGTGACAGACACTACGCCAAGCTTTGGGCGCGGAAACGCAAACTTGAGACCCTTCTGCAGACCCGAAAATGGGATAAAGACATCCGCCGCCGGTTGGCTCGAGTGCACACAAACATTGAAGACTATGCCATAGACCTCACCCGTCAGAACTGGAATGACATCTGTTCCCAAATGGATAAGGCTCCTAACTCTAAGAACACATGGCAACTGCTCCGTCACCTGCTGGATCCTGATAGTGGCAAACTGCAAGCTAAACATCAACTTGAACGCATCTGTCGTGAATTTTCCGGCTCGTCCGCTTCCCTACATCAAGAGCTTATTAACACCTACATCCGTCCTGGACCCGTCATCCCTCTTCCTGCATATAAGGGGGGTTGGTAACCCGCTCCTTGATGCCCCCCATAACTAGAGCAGAGGTGCGGGCGGAACTGAATCGTCTCAAGACAAATTCTGCAGCCGGTCCAGATCGAGTCACCAATCGCATGCTTCGAAACCTGGACGATTCTTCTATCCAAGCCCTCACGGACTACATACAGCAATGTTGGGAGCAAGGCACCATTCCCCAGAGCTGGAAACTTGCCAACCTCATTCTGATTCCCAAACCGGGAAAGAGCCCCACGCTAACCAATTTGCGTCCCATCTCCCTCACATCATGTGTGGGCAAACTGATGGAACATGTTGTCCAGACCCGTCTTATCCGCTACTTGGAGGATCATCATCTACTTCCCGATACCATGTTCGGCTTCCGCCCACACCTGGCGGCACCGGACATCATGCTCCTACTCAAACACCAGGTGCTCTACAACCGCACTCTAGACACCCAAGTCATTGTTGGCCTTGATGTTTCCAAAGCCGTTGACAATGTGCAGCACACCGCCATCCTGCAGAATTTACAGGCTTTGGGAGTCGGGAACAGGACGTATGCATATGTGAGGGATTTCCTTACCAATCGCCAAGTGCTACTTGACACCTGCGAAGGAGAGCCTTCCACCATCACCCCCGGCAGCCGTGAAACACCTCAAGGCTCTATGCTATCCCCACTCCTCTTCAATGTTGCACTGTTAGGACTTCCTAAACTTCTGGCTGTGATTCCAAATCTGCACCACACACTCTATGCAGATGACCTCGCCCTGTGGGTTACACGAGGTAGCGATGGCCAAATCGAAGAAACCCTACAAACAGCCATCGACCGCGTGGGCAGCTATCTCTCTACGGTTGGCTTGTCCTGTTCAGCAACCAAATCCGAATACATTGTTATTACATCACAGGGACGCAAACCCAAACAGGTCTCTTTCCATCTCCAAGTACAGGGGATGCAAATCCCTCAAACAGATCACATCCGCATCCTAGGACTGCACCAACAGGCCAATGGTGGCAACTCCACCGCTCTTCAGCGAATCGACCAATCTGCCATCCAAATTGGTCGCCTTCTCAAGCGGGTTGCCAACAAGCACGCAGGCATGCGCGAATCCAACCTTCTTCGGCTGGTTCAGGCATTTGTCTGCACACGCATCACTTACGTGGCTCCCTACCTCCGCCTTACACGCGCTGATCTCGATCGCCTCGATGTTTCGCTTCGCAAGGCATACAAGACCGCCTTAGGACTCCCGATGTCCACTTCTACCTCCAAACTTCTGGCCCTTGGCGTGTCGAACACGGTCAACGAGCTTATCGAAGCTACCCTTACGTCCCAGTACCAGCGACTCTCACTCACGCATGCGGGACGCGCTGTATTGCACCAAATTGGACTCATCCCTACGCGGGCGGCCACCACTTACCAAGACATACCGACAGCTCAACGACTCAGCCTCCGTATTCCTCCACTCCCCAAACACATGCACCCCGAACATCACGCGGATCGCCGGGCCGACCGTGCGCGCCAACTACAGAAACGTTTCTCAAGTCGCTCCGACGTCACCTACACAGACGCCTCTCGGCACCCACATCGATCAACAATGGTGGCTGTCGCCTTGGCCCCACACCGCGGTTGGAGCACGGCATGCAGTGTAATTCACTCCACCGATATAACAGTTGCTGAAGAGGTTGCCATTGCTTTGGCAATGACCGACCCAACAACCAAGGTGATCGCAAGTGATTCCCAACTCGCCATCCGAAATTTCGACGCGGGCCGTATCTCTACACAGGCATACTCAATCATAAAGGATCACACCCCGCCTACCTCACCTCGCCTTCTTATCTGGGCCCCAGCCCATGAATCTCTTAGTGGAAATGTGCAGGCACACACTCTCGCCCGAGATCTCAACTGCCGGGCGGAGTTCCTTACGCCTCACACTTCCTATTCTTCGCCCTCCCAGGCATGCGAAGAACTAACTCCTTTGGTTACTTACACAGACATTCTACAGCACTACAGACTAGGCCGTCTCCACTACCCTCCAGCTCATAAGTGATAGAACACGCCGGGGCCGTGGCTGGGCCAAGACAAAAGTTTATTGCGATAGCGCGGTTTAATGTAGCGTTGTGCGAGAGGGGTTAAGGGGAAGGGAAGGAGAGGAAGCAGTGGTGATAACGGCGGCTTCGGCTGGCGTGATGTCACGGATACATCATTCCGCTTCCCCTACGGTGAGTAACGGTCTGGGGGTTTGCGTTGCCGGCCCGAGCGACGCAACACCAGAGTTGAGGGGCTCCCGGCGATCTCGCTCCTTGTTGGCGCTCGCCTCGGTGTTCCTCCTGCTAGGGCCCCGCCGGCCCCGGCGGCAGTTTCGAGGCACCGAGAGTCACCGGCTTCTACCTGGTCATGCTCCAACTCCCGTGGCTTCACCTGGTCGCTGTGGCGCCGAATGGTTTCCCCCTCCGGACCATCGGCATTCACCAGGCGGGCTCCGTCTGTCGATGTAATGCTGGCTGGAGTCCACGGCTCGCCTCGCCCAAAGTTCCTCACCCAGACTGGCTCCCCGGGCTGCCACCCATCGAGGGGGGGGACGGTCAACTGGTGAGGGCGGAATGGACACTGCGTTGTCCAGCCTGGAGCGAAGATCGTAGCCCATTAGGAGTTGCGCTGGTGTCCGGCCCCCCGGCCTGCGGCGTCCTGCGGTACCTGTGCAAAATCCTAGCCAGGCGGGTTTTCAGTGACCCTTGTACATTCTTCTTCAATGAATACTTCACAGTCCGAACCGCCCGCTCCGCGAGCCCATTGGACTGGGGGTGATACGGTGCTGTTCGGAGGTGTACTATGTTATTCAGCTTCGTGAAGGTGTTAAATTCCCAACTCGTAAACTGTGGGCCATTATCGGATACCAGCGTCCGGGGCAACCCGAATGTACTGAACAAGGTGCGCAGAGCCTCTATGGTGGCGTGTGTGGTGGAACTCTTCATGGGTATCGCTTCTATCCACTTACTATGTGAATCCACCACAATCAGTAGCATGTGACCATCGATCGGCCCCGCAAAATCGATATGCAGTCTCGACCAACGCTCATCCGTTTCCGGCCACGCAACAGGGGGTTTCTTTGGGGGGCATCGGGGCAGCTTGGATGCAACTGGTGCAGGCCTTAACCATGTGCTCAATGTCATTATCGATCCGGGGGTACCACATCAAGGAGCGCCCTAGCCGCTTCATTGAGCAAATCCCTTGATGAGTATCATGCAGCAGACGTAACATTACTGCTCGGGCACTCTTAGGGACGATCACTCGATGGCCCCAATAGAGAAGCCCATAACTCCCCGTTATCTCAGCTTTCCGGTTGAAGTATGGCATCAAGTGCTGGTCCTTAGGCCCCAAATTTCTTGGCCATCCCTCCTGCACCCATTTTTGCACCTTTGCTAAATCGTCATCAAGCTCCGTGAGAGTGCCCAGTTGCTTCGCAGACATAACACCATCATTGAGGGTCTCCGTGAGCAGCACATACTCACCGTCCACAGTTTCTTCCTGCGTCTCTGGCTGGGAAGTTGCTGACGTGGGGAGTCGGCTGAGGGCATCGGCTGGAATATTGTGTTTCCCGGGCTGGTGTTTGATGACGTAATCGTATGCGCTCAGCAGCAGGGCCCATCGCTGGATTCGCGCCGCGGCCATCACGGGCACTGGCCTGTCTGGGTGAAAAAGTCCAACAAGCGGCTTATGGTCCGTCATCAATGTGAAAGTATTGCCGAGCAAGTATTGTCGGAATTTCGACGCACCAAACACCAGTGCCAAGGCTTCACGCTCCAGCTGCGAGTAATTTTTCTCAGCTCCAGTCAATAACCGAGAGCGGAACCCTATGGGCCGAAGTACCCCGCCCCCGACATCGTGTGAAAGCACTGCGCCGATTCCGTCCGGGGAGGCAACGCATTCCAGGACCAGCGGCTTGTGTGGGTCAAAATGCGCCAGAAAGTCTGCGGATTTCAGAAGGTCTTTCACACTGCTGAATGAATGCTGTTGAGCGGTACCCCACTTCCACTTAGCTTCCTTCCGGAGTAGTTGATATAGGGGTGCCATGGCGGTCGATGCATTGGGAAGAAACTTGTGGTAGTATATTACCATGCCGAGGTAGGACCTTAATTCTGCGGAATTCCGTGTGCCTGAACCTTAAGGATGGCGTCTATGTTTTCCGTCTTTGGTTGAAGACCTCGAGCGCTGATTCGATGACCCAAAAAATCCACCTCTGGTTGGCGGAACTTGCACTTGTCTGCGTTCAGGCGCACGCCGTATTCCCGGAAACGCTTGAATACTTCGTGCAGGGTGGTGCAGTCATTGCGTTTCTCTGCCACGATGACGTCGTCTAGGTAGACCTGAACACCCGGAAGTCCCTGCAAAATGGTCTCCATACGCCGTTGGAACACGGCCGGCGCGGACGCCACTCCAAAAGGCAGGCGAGTAAAGCTGAACAGTCCCTTCTGCGTGTTTATGGTCGTGAGTTGCATGGCTTCCTCATCCAACGGAAGCTGGTTGTATGCCTCCCGCAAGTCTATCGTGGTAAAAACTTCACCGCCATTTAATGTAGCCAGGATATCCTCCACCCGTGGCAACGGATATTGCTCAGTGCGACAGGCTTTGTTGACCGTT
This sequence comes from Rhipicephalus appendiculatus, assembly GCA_030522465.1. Taxonomy (NCBI): domain Eukaryota; kingdom Metazoa; phylum Arthropoda; class Arachnida; order Ixodida; family Ixodidae; genus Rhipicephalus; species Rhipicephalus appendiculatus. The sequence continues at coordinate 24,205 of JALIZH010015112.1, forward strand.
AGCTTAAAATCGCCACAAAGGCGGATGCAGCCATTCCGTTTCACTACCGGTACCACTGGTGCCGCCCACTCCGCATGAGGCACCGGTACAATAATACCCGCGCCCGAAAGGCGGTCCAGTTCCGCGTCAACCTTTGGCCGAAAAGCATACGGAACTTCGCGTGCTTTCCAAAATTTCGGCACCACGTTTTCTCGCGTCTCGAAGTGTACCGGTGGCCCTTTTATGAGCCCTAAACCTGGCGCGAACACATCAGCGAATTCTGCTAGCAACCGGTCCACGTTAACGTCGTCAGCACTGAGTAACGGCAGTTGCTCACCTGCCGTGTTCACGTTCATGACCGGTGCCTCGAGCATGTGGAACGCTTGAATCAGGTCGCGTCCGCAGAGGTTTGGGCCGGAGCAACCAAGGACTTGCAAAGATCCAGCCGTCGACCTGTTTCCGCACGAAACTTTGAGCTGAAGTTGTCCCCGCACTGGAAGCCGTCCCAGGAAGCAGGTGAGTTTCAATGGCGAACCACGCAGCTTCGGCCACACTGTTTTGTTCCGCTCATATGTGGGTCACGTGATGACCGAAACCGGCGAGCCTGTGTCGAGCTGCATGTTCACTGGAACCCCACCACAATCCAAGGTGCGCACGATGGGTTGCGTAATGCCGACGTGGCCGATGTGACTGTCCGCTGCCTCCAGCGCGAACATGCCGTCCGTGCCAGTGTCTTCCTCCCGCGACAAGGCGTGTACTTGGCGTTCTGGTGGTACCACCCCGAACCCACTCCCACGGCGGCAACAGGCTCGAGCGATATGACCTCGTTGTTTACACTTGAAGCATGACGCCGAGCGGAAGCGGCAATCCTCGGGTCCGTGCCCTTTTTCTCCGCAGCGGTAGCACGCAACAATCTGTGGCCGGCTTCGTGGGCGATAGGACTGGCCTCCCAGCGCATGCACACTTGCCTCAGCGGTGGGGCTTACTATCTCTTGCGCGTTGGCCTCGGCCATTTCGGTAGATATCGCAATTTCTTCCGCTTCGCTCCTCGTCAGCTGTGGTTTCGCGAGTAGCTGCCGACGCACTCCGACGTTGTGCAGATAGAACACGCCGGGGCCGTGGCTGGGCCAAGACAAAAGTTTATTGCGATAGCGCGGTTTAATGTAGCGTTGTGCGAGAGGGGTTAAGGGGAAGGGAAGGAGAGGAAGCAGTGGTGATAACGGCGGCTTCGGCTGGCGTGACGTCACGGATACATCAATAAGGACCTCCCCCGACGTGATGCCGTCCTGTGGCGCAAGCTTCAGACGGGTGTCTTTCCCAACCCCTGGCTTTATAGCAAGGTTTACCCACACCTCGTGACACCACACTGTAGATACTGCTCACAGTCAGCCACCCTCATACACATGGCGTGGACGTGCCCACAGTACGCTGACACTTCACACACAGAAGATACGTGGGAGTCCCTTCTGCGTACCACCGACTCGGCACAGCAACGCCGGGCAATCTCACGCGCATTGGAGGCCACGGCGTCCCCAAGGGATCCCCGCTGACCTCCTCTAAGCAGCGTAACCGATCTCTGGGTCGGTCCCCTCTTTTGGGAGCAATAAAGTTTTGATCATCATCATCTCCTTCCGTCATGCTCTCATTACTGCAGGTGACTCTCCAGTCTCGCTACGCTTCTGGTTGTGTGTTTCAGTTTTTTTAGCGTTAACGATACGCTGCCCGTTTCCTCTATTAGCATTGCCAGCACCCTTAGCTCCGACACTTGTTTTATCTGGTTTCCATTCCGCTTCAGATTGAAGGTTGGGGAGCGTGTCCGGCGGGTGTTCTTGGGCCTGATTTGTATGTATTCAGATTTTTCCGGCACGCATGTCATGCCTGCTCTCTTGACATATTCCTCAATTGTGTCGACTGCTCTTTGCAGAGTGTCTTGTCGGTCTCCATAGAATCATTTCGTCGCCCAAAGGGTGACGTCGTCGGCGTAGATGGCTACTCCAAGATCTGTGTCTTCTTCCAACATTAGAGCCAATTTCCGCATCCCAATGTTGAATAGTAGGGGGGGGACAGTATAGAGCCCTGTGGAGTACCCTTATTCGCTATGTAAGTATTGTCCCCTCTTAGATGGCCTAAACCTATGGACGCCGTTCTGTTGTTCAGAAAAATCTGCACGTAGTTGTAGGTTTTCTCCCCACAGCGTATTTCTTGGAGCCCGGTCAATATAGTGTCATGAGATATGTTGTCGAAGGCTTTACGAAGGTCCAATGCAAGCAGGATTCTATTCATGCTTCCAGGGGGTGGGTTTAGAACTTCGTCCTGAAGGAGAAGGAAGACGTCCTGCGTGGAAATCCCCCGTCGGAAGCCAAACATGGAATTTGGTAGGAGATTGCTGTCCTCTAAGTACCTCCCATGTCGTGTATGGATGACCTTCTCGAAAAGTTTACCCAGGCAAGAGGTTAACGATATTGCTCGGAGGTTCTGGAGCGATTTTGGTTTTCCTGGCTTGGGTATTAAGATTATTTCTGCCTCCTTCCATTCAGGTGGTATGGATCCTCCTGTCTTCCAAATCGTGTCATTGAAGAGCTTTGTGTGACGCTCTAGGGTTTCGCTAGGTAAGTTTCTAATCATGGCGTTCGTGATACGATCCGGTCCGGGCGCAGTGTTCTTTTTGAAAGATTGCGCTGCAGTGTACACTTCAGCGAGTGAAATCGGTGCATCAAGGGCAGGGTTTGCCAGACCCATATAGGGTGATACACTTGTCTGTGTAGGACTTTCTCCCAGGTGCGTGTCTTGGAGCTCACGAAGAAGGTCCGCGTCTGAGCCTGCGTAGTGATTAAGTATTCGGCGCAGGGCGAGCGTGGTTTCTCTTCGTGTGGTAGCAGGAGTAAGCATATTACGAAGGATTGCCCAAGTTCTTTTCGTGCTTAGATTTCCCCGAAAAGAGTCGCACAAGCTCCTCCAGTTAGTAGTGCACAGCTCTTGTGAGTATGCATTGGCTGTCTCCGTGAGTTGTGCTATGCGCTCTCTGAGCTTTCGGTTGTGCCGCTGTTTCTTCCATCTTTTGGTGAGGCTGCGCCTTGCCTTCCATAGGTGGAGAAGATGGTTGTCGATGGCTGGGTTTTTCGGTGTTGTGTGAAATCGTTTAGTGGCTTGGTCCGCCGCCTCCCGTATATACGTCATCCAGTCTTTTATCGTGTTGAGGTTCTGAATATCAGTCTGGCACTCCCTAAGTTTGCTCCAATCTGTGAGACGTGCAGTACCTGTCGGCTGTCTTATTCTTGCCGTTTGTATAGAGATGCTGAGGATGTAATGGTCGCTTCCCAGTGTTTCGTCTAGGTTAGTCCAAGTGACTCCTCGTTTATCACTTACGAAACTTAGGTCAGGAGCCGTGTCTCTAGCCACACTGTTGCCCAGCCTTGTGGGAGAGTCTGGTTGCGTGATGAGAATCAGATCATGAGCCTGTGTTGCCTTCAGCATGCTGATTCCTTTGGCCGTATCCCTTTTGTAGCCGCACTCTGTATGCCAGGCGTTGAAATCCCCAAGCAGTATGACTCTGTCACCTCGTTTCGCGCTGTTCATAGCGTGTGAGATGACGAGTGTGAAGTCCACCTTGTGTTCTCGAGGCGAGCTGTAGACATTCTCGACGATGTTTTTTCGGGCGACCTCGCTTAACAGGCCATACTGTTGCTATTTGGTGGGGTGTGTCAATCCCTGGTACAGTTTCTACGCTGACAACGATATTCTTCCGAGCCAAAATAGCCGTCCCCGTGTTGTTTGTGTTTGTGTGGAGTGTGTATCCCAATACTGAGCGTTTTGGTGTACCTGCTTCTTGCAAACATACGAGATCAGGCGCAATTGCGGCGGCTTGCACAAACTGTGTTAGCGCAGATTCTTTGTTGCGCAGTGAACGGCAGTTCCACTGCCATAATTCTAGATTCTCTTGGTGACCTGTGATGTGTCTAGCCATCATATGGGCTCTCCAATGTATCCGTGTCAGTCGTTGCCAAGACCTTAGGACTGCGGCCCCCCCGGGCTTGAGTTTCCCCGTTTTCTTGATTTTTTTACTCGTTTGATGGAGTCGTCAACGCATTTCTTAAGATTTCCCAGCTCCGCAAACAGAAGTTGGAGTTGGGTTCCTATGTTGTACAGTTGTTCCTCCACATTTTGTGCCTTGGGGGTAGCTGGTTGTGTTCCGCCTGTTTGTATTTGTGTCTGTTGGTTTTGTGTGCTCTCGCTTAGCGTCCTATTAGCCAAAAGTTGTTTGAGTGCTGCTACCTCTGTCTGTAGTGCGGCAAGACTGGATTTGTGTTGCTTATTTTCTGCAATTATTCTTTGATACTCCTCGTGTTTTGTGATTGGGGTGGTCGTGTGAGATGCGACGTCAGCCCAGCTTACCGGCATGGTCGTAGATGGAGCTTGCTGCTGCTGCCCCACAGTTTCCGCGCTGGCTCGAACGGGAGTCTGTGATTCCTGTGCTTTTCGTCTCGGACGGCTTGTTGCTCGTTTCCGGGACCTTGACTTCGACCTTGGTTTGCGTGCAGGTGGAGACTTGGAGCAGGCTCGGGTTGCGTTTCCATCGTGGCGTGTGGGGGTGCTGTGTCGGCTCGCCGACCGCGGCTTTCTGTCGTCGCTAAGTTCCGATTCCTCTGCTTCTGAAAAGCAGCTCGGATCCGGTGGTGATGGTGTGCGTCCTGACCACCCTTACTGCGAATGCGCAACCCCTTCCACACACCTCTTCTCCTACGCTCCCCTTCTGTCCTCTAGGCATCCCTCGCGCGGCGTTTACACCCCATTGCGCATGCACGTCCCCTACCCCTCTATCCTCCTCTACGCTCCCCCCTCTCTCGCCTCGCTACGCCGACGCAGGCAGCGTCTGCTAGCGAGTTTCTTGATTGAAAGAACCGACTGCTCGCGCTGCACAACGGTTCACTGGCCACCCCGTATATATAGGCACTGGATCTTGACCTGCAAGGTAGTGCCGGTGGGAGATTTCTCCTGTGCATTGTTGAACGATAAAAATTCGCAGCGTGCGCGTTAACTAAAAGCGGACTGCGGGTCTCTGTGTCCAACCGGAGTCTTTTGTCTCTCATTGCCCATTAGCAGCGATTGGCATGTTCCAGTAGGAAACACCGGTCCATCACTGCGTGCTTTGCGCCTCCCCAGGTTTCTCTCCTGCGCAACGCCGCGATGAGCGCCACCGTCAACGCCGCCACCAGTGTAAGGGCTCATTCACATAGCCGTCAAACGCCCCGTCCCGTCACCGCCACGGCACCGGTTTTCGTCAGGGGAGAGTATTTCCGAGCCGTTTTCTCTTCAAAAACGGGTTGACGACGACGTTGAGCGATGCTCTACGTTTCCGTCGCCTGCATGGGGACGGAGTCCCGCCCCTAGAAAACGGACCAATAAGAAATTAGAAAGCCGGCCTCTAAATATGGCGATTTTACAAAGCAAAAGCTGGCAACAGGGGTGGCAGGCCGATAGGCTGCGCAAAGGTCACAATAACATTCATATTGCGTTCGTAATGTGCTTTTAACAGTTTATTTCCTGTCTACATTAACATTATACCGACAAAAGCTGACTTAACTTATTTACTGAAAAATGCTGTTTTCATTTCTCCACGTTTAAGCGAACAAGAGAGCGGTCGGTCCACACTGTACAAAAACGTGCTGCTGTCGACGTTGCAACCGCCGTCGTCTGTTCGTACACAGCTCCGTCGCCTCTGCTGTACGTTTTTTCGACGTGACGGTGACGCGACGGGTCGTTTGACGGCTGTGTTAATGAGCCCTAAGCGTTAGCGCCCGATGCTTCGCATCTACACATAGTTCCCTTTAGCGGGAGATGGATGAATGAACTTTAATGGGTCCTTCGGAACTCGCTTTAGCAGATGGTGTAATTTTTTAGGAGCGAAGCTCCTTAGGCCGGCACCCCGCCGTCGCCGTCGAAGCTCCCTGGCACTGTGCTTAAGGTCCCTAGATAAAACAAGTTTCCAAGGTAGCGACACCCTCCCTTTTCCTCCTCGATTATTTGCCTGAAGCGCCCCCTAGAAGGTTCAAAACGCGCATAAAAAAGGGAATATTTCTGTTGAGTTATTACGGCGAATAGAAGCAATTATAGTTTAATACAAGAAAATGAGATATAGAATAAGCGGTTACTTAGTTGAGGAAAAAAAGTACAGCATAAAAAGAAGTATGACGTGAGTTTACCAAGTGGCAACGTTGGGCAAGTTTTATATTTCGCACCGCTAGCCATGGCGCCTCGAATCCTACGTAGTACTGTTCGTCCAGTTCTCCGAATGCACTGTTTTGCTCGTGCATATGAGGGAAAAGCCCGGTCATGCTGGAACGAAAGCTTGATTAGCAGCGCTGCGATGACAGTTTTCCGGAAAAATACGTCCATTTTCGCAGTCGTGATGCCAGGTAATTGCGGTGCATGACATATTATCTGGGTCACTAAGGAAGAGACTGCGACATTGCAAAGCGGGTGCACGCAACTTCACCAAAAGTGAGAGTTCTACCAGTGAGATGTCCCGAAGCATCGCGTTTCAGCTTCTTTATGCCGCGTTCTAGAAAAAGTGGCTCGAACTGGTCTGGTGTAAAGTATTCAGATGAACTACACGGGTGCAAAAAACGAGAAACTCGACGCCCCAATCACCAAGGAAGAGGTATTTGCGGCCGCCCAGGCAGCCAAGAGAAATACTGCCCCTGGTGCAGATAAAATTACAAATGCAATGATACGGAACCTCAGTGATAAGGTCATAGAGGCATTGACAAACCAGTTTAATGACAACTATTGGCTCAAAGGGAGGATACCTGATGAATGGAAAGTAGCTAAAATTATTACGATACCGAAACCCGGGAAGAAGCCATCCCTGCAGGCACTCAGACCCATTTCTTTGACGTCATGCATGGGGAAGCTTTTTGAACGGGTTATACACAATCGGCTCCAAAACTTCATAGAGGACAACGGCCTTTTCCCCGCCACTATGCTGGGTTTCCGCAGCGGCCTTTCCACTCAAGACGCGTTCCTCTTATTACAAGAGGAAGTTCTGAGCTCCATACCCAAGGGAGGAGAACATCTAATACTCGCCCTTGATCTAAAAGGAGCATTTGACAATATCTCGCATACGGCCATCCTATCAGAATTAAACAACATCGGATGTGGGGTAAACACCTACAATTACATAAAGGCTTTCCTCACAGCAAGGAGAGCTACAATAAGCGTGGCGCAAGTCACGTCGAAACCTTTTCAGATGCCAAACAAAGGTACCCCTCAAGGAGCCATCATCTCTCCCCTGCTCTTTAATATCGCCATGATAGGACTCACGCGAGCCCTAGATGATGTACCGCAGTTGAGATACACCCTATATGCGGATGATATCACCCTATGGGCAACGCGTGGATCTCTGGCTAACAAAGAGCAGACACTTCAACAAGCTGCAACAGCAGTTGAAAATTTCGCCAAGGCCAGCGGGCTTAGCTGTGCCCCAGACAAATCTGAAATTATCAGGGTACATGGAAAAAGATACAAAAGTAATGGAAACATCGATATACACATTGAAGGCGTCAAAATTCATGAGGTAACCGTCGCACGAATTTTGGGTTACTGGGTTCAAAGTAATGGCAGAGCAAACCACACAATAAACCTATTAAAATCAGCTACGAAACAAGTTGCGCGAATGATACAGCGAATAACATACCACAAAAAGGGAATGAGGGAAGGAGACACAATTAGATTAGTACAGGCACTCGTACTGAGTAAGATAACGTACAGTCTACCTTTCCACGCGCTAAATAAATCTGAAGAAGAAAACATCGAGTCTATAATCAGGGGTGCCTACAAAGTGGCCCTAGGGCTACCAGTAAGCACACCAACTCAAAAGTTATTAACACTGGGTATATATAACACATACCCTGAGCTAAAGACAGCGGTACTGATCGCGCAGAGAAATCGTCTAAGTCAGACGAAAGCGGGAAGAGAGATACTCGCTAGGGTGGGCTTCCCACCGTACCCCCAGAACCTTGACGAGGTTCTTGTAGAAATCCCGGATCACGTCCGCAGCAAGATCTCGATCGCTCCCCTGCCCAAGAACATGGACGTCAAAACAAACAAAAAGCGCAGAGAGGAGAGAGTGCGCTGGCTCCGAAAAACATTAAAAAACAAAACAAATGTTTTGTATGCGGACGCATCCAGGTACAATTTTAAACGGTCCGCTGCAACAGTAATTAGCAGCGACAACAGCATGGTGACATGTGCATCGCTGTACACGTCCTCGATCGCCAAGGCGGAATGCTTTGCCATTGCCCTTGCGATCAAAGAGCAAGAACGGAGGGAGGAACCACAAACGATTATCATCTCCGACTCGCAGGAAGCGTGCCGTTTCTTTTTAAAAGGCCGCCTCCCGATAACTATCAGTAAATTTCTTGGCGAGACATTGACACACAAATACAGGCTGATCTGGTGTCCAGGACAGACAGGCCTGGAGGGAAATGAGAGGGCCGACGCTCTTGCTCGAGGGCTCACGAACCGAGCAGAGCCTCGTCCGCACTTTCAATCCTTCCAAACAGTCCAGGAGGGAACTAGCGAGGAGGACAACGACCCATTCAGAATGGCCCCTCGCGAAATTCTTGCTCACCAGCGAGGCGCGCGACAAAAATATAGCACCCCCCCACAAATCATTAGAAGGGGAGGACGCGATTGACCTCCGCAGGATTCAAACGGGGGTCTTTCCCAACCTGCAAAGATTACATAAAATTTTTCCAACGCTGTATGGGCACGCCTGTCCGTGGTGTAGCGGCTCGCCATCGCTATATCACATATCGTGGGGATGCCTAAACCGACCACCAAATTTAGATACCTTTTTAGGTAAATACAGGCTCTCTAATACTTTCGAGCAATGGGAGGCACAGCTCGCCAGCTCTGACCCAGAGGTACAACTTGCGCTCCTGGGTCACGTCAGGCAGGCGGCAGTAGCCAGTGGAGCCCTGGACTTGGGGCCCCACCCATCGAGCTCATGACCCCTTGTCCCAAACCCTTAATAAAGTTCTTCTTCTTCTTCTCTAATGTGGATTCATTAAACACAACAGCTGTGTTCGATTATGCTTGCATACGCACACATATTTGTAACAACGGGTACGCACTAGATGCGTACGAGACGCGCTCCTGGCGTTTCAACAAAAACCGACAAATGAACTCGCCTCGAGAAGCAGCGCGCCCTTCCTGAGCATGCGAAATTGAAACGCAAGAAGCAAAAAAACAGGCTCTTGTTCACCCACTGACAGCGTCTGTTGCTCGCGACGTCATCTAATCATGCAGCTGACGTCATGACGGCTGTTGTCGATGAGGGCCCTTCCCCTCACCAGGTGACATAACGAAGTTTAGTTAGACACTGGAAGTTGTTGCACGCCCAATAAAGAGCATTATGCCACAAGAAGTTTTCTAATCGGTCCATTAGAAGATGAGAAAATCAATGTTTTGAGGCGGCGCGAAACCGTGATACGAGGAGGCGAGCTTGAAACCCTTGCCGCTCGCCCCGTGTAGCCTTCGCAAGCCAAATCCCTTCCCGGCCCTCTTCGGCACGCGATCGGGAGGATCACATGACGATACGCATGAACGCGTAATGTCACAAGCTCATGACGTGCCCGAACCAGCCCGAGCTAGCCCGAGCCCCCGAGACGCGAGCGGTGTTGTGGCGGCGTTCTCTGCGCTTCGTCTGCAAGCTATGCCGAATGCGCCCTCGCCGATCACTAGTCTTTCAACCTATTACTCACCATGAAAGCTGCGATAGTTGTACGGACGCGAGACTAGCGGTGTGCCGCATGAACATTTACTTAGACGCGGGAGGATAAATGAGCCTAATGAGCTCTGGAACGCGGTAGAAAATTAGTTTCGTTGTAAGGGGTGGCGTCTGCAGGGGCGCGATTCTCGCGGTGTCCACTTAGTGGACATGTCCACTTCGGCGGAGTGCAGTCAGTTACTCGAAAAAGCGGCGAGCCGTGACGTCATGGCGCTCTTGACCACGTCGACGCACCGAACCCGCCAGCACATTCCCAGCATAAAGAGAAAGAAACTGGACGAAATGTACAGTAACAGGACTCTTAAACAAACATGACAAGTCTGAACTTGCGCATGAACGTGTTGAGATGTTTGAAGAACGATGTAGGGAATGCGTACCGACCTTCCAGGTGCGTGAGGCGGGCGGCCACGTTAAACCTAATTCAAGGGCTAACGTGATTCGAGTTCATGTACGGCCTCCGAGATGTGCGTCCAAAAGCGGATCTCTGGGGGGCAGCATTCGTTGCGGCGAAACGCATTCCGTCTTTCTCATTTGTGTCGAGAGTTGTGAAAGCTGCGTGGCGTCAAAATGACGTTGCGGAAGAAAGACCGGAAACTGGCGGCGCGCTGCTCGCCGAGCTTAGCCAATCAGTGGAGGCCGAAGTGGACATGTCCACTAAGTGGACACCGCGAGAATAGCTCCCCAGGATGCGCAAAGCGCGAGAACACGAACGCATGCGAAACGGGGGGTAGATTAGTCTCGCATCTCGCTGCGATTCGCAATAAAAATTAAAAAAGAAACGCACAAATTCCTTTTGTGTGTTTTATTATTGCTCTCAAGTTTTATTCATCTGTTCAAGCAACAAATTACACAAACTACACGTCGTGTCAAATAATTATCGCAGTGTTACGTGCTACTGCTGACTACGTCAGAGCACAGTCGTCTACGTAGAGCACAGAGTTTCCTAAAATTAACTGGAGGGGACTCTGGCGCTGACATCGTTCAGCCACCATGGCAATGATGGGTAATACACAAATTTGCCTAGTCTTCGTGCTTCCGGCTTCGAACGCACTTGTGGCTTCGTTTATTGTTGCATTTTCGTTCTGTTTCGGATAAAAGAATGGACCGTTGTGAACCTCGTAAGCCGATTTGAATTCGTGAGCCTAAAAAGGTCAAGGTGGTGAAGCGTAACTGCTAAACCTTTGCTGAACTTCGTATTGCGGTAGAGTGGATTCAGGCCACACGGAGCCAAACGAACTAAGACTACGCAAGACTACGCAAATTTGTGTACTATACCCATGATTCCCATGCTGGCTGAAGCGCCGTGTGTTGCAGCTCCCATAGACACTAGCGCCAGAGTTTCCTCTAGTGTATTTATAGGAAACTCTATGACGTAGAGGAGCGACGTCACAGCACTACCGTCTACGTAGGGCCATTCCATCGTGTACGTCATCTCCTTGTTCTCTAGGCGCGAGCACTCGAGAGGAAGGGCAAGCAGCGTTCGGCTTGAAATTTGACCCATTTCCGCGGCGCGTACCGTTGCAAATTTTGGCAGACGTGATTGTGAACGCTCAATGTATGAATTGCGCTCGTCAGCTCAAAATTGTCAAATTTGGTGAGGGGCCCTTTAACATCGCCTGTCTAGATAAATGGGTCCGGGAGCTCATTAATTAGGCCTTCGAAATCTGCCTTGTTTATTATTTGATCAGGAGGGATATATATAGAGCAGGTAGTTGATCCTATAAAGGAAGATGGCGCGAATAGCCACTCCCTCTAGAGCAGTTTGAAAATGTGACTGCTGACTTGCAATGGACTTTACTGCGATAATACCTACCTCACCTGAAGAGGCAATGCCGTCAGCGCGGTATTTACGAAAAAATTACATATCGATTTGAAAAGTTTTTTTTTTCGGGCTTTACCTGTACCTCCTATATACAGATTAATTTAGGATGAAACTTGCTTATTAGTTCTCTTACGTCATCTAGATTGTGTAGAAGACCTCTAACATTCCTCTGCAGTATCTGTGTAGCAATTATTGGCTAGAGGGAATAGTACTATGTATAGCGAGATTTATTTTACGGGAGACTTTCCTTTGGAGGAGCTCTTGTGCTTTTTTTGCGTGTTGCGGCACGCTCAAGGGAGCGGTGCCGCTCCTTCGACACCACAGACGTCGAGGTACACTGGTGTCCTCGGCAACTCGGAGATCTGTGGCCATGTCTCTGGCACCGGAAACGCCGTCTGGGATTAGGCATGTATGCTCTGACACAGATTTTCATGTGCTCCATTTCAATGTGTTCTAGAAGCTTGCCTGAGGGAAATGTGTGGATCAGGTGTTCGACTGGTATTTCTCTGCCATCTCTACGCATCTTGATCCTTTTAGCATCAATCACATTTTGTTCCTCCCATCCGTCCAATAGTCCTGCCTCACCTCAGTGTAATCAAGTCATCATCCGTCACTACGCCACGGACCGTATTCCTTCATTTGTGTGCAGTCACAGTAATAGGAATGCCTCCGAATCGCTCAAGACTGGGTAGTTTCTGATGTTAGGCTTTGCAAGAAATCGCGAGAAGTAGATCTCTACTTGACATTTTAATGATCATATATCCTGGTCCTAGCTTTTGTTCAAGGCCTTTAGCGACAACAAAAGGTAAAACACCTCTCGCTGGCTCGATGGTTTGTTCACTGTGGATCACGTGGTACCGAGAAAAATATGCCCCCCACCTCCCCGAAGGGAATCGTGAGGAAATGCGAATGCATTTCGCGCGCGCTTCACTCCATTTATATATGGTGGTTGTGGTTCGAAGAAGGAAAAGGCGCCTAATTTCTGCAGCCCGGTCGGGAGCACGGCGCAGCGCCCGGTTTTTTTTTTGCTTTTTTTTTGTGTTTTTTATTTTTTTTATTTTTTTTATTTTTTTTAAATTTTTTTTTATAAATAGCTCCGCCGAGCTTCAGCGATGCGAGCGCCCTCACGTGTCAGAGCGCGCTCCTTCTGTCCACTCACTCTCCGCTACTCAGCCCGCACCATCTGCTCCGGTTGCTAGGGGCGAGGATAAGCGCGCGCGCCCGCAGCTGTTGCTATGGGAGAGGGAGTGAGAGCGGAGAGATAACACCTGCCGCGGACAACGCCAACGCCGCACAACGCCGGATGCCTGACATAGCCCGACTATGAAATGCATTCGCATTTAAAATTGTCTTTGTGCTGCGTAGAAAAGCTCGCGGTCACTTCGGTGCGCACTCCCTGGAGAGAGCGATCAGAAAGTGGGGGGAAAGGAGTACTCATTAAATGGTTCCTTATTCAGCAGCCATGGTAGCCATCCACTATCGAGCAAGACAAGGGGACACTACAATGCTTGGGTAAGACATGCAGGCGCAGTTAGACAAAGCTGCTATAACCCGATATATTATATCCAAGGCTGGATATATGTGGTTAATTCAGACCGCCTGCGAAAACTGGGAAGTAACTGAAAGGAAAAGGAGACAGGACAGCAAGGAGAGAAGATGGGAAAGAAAAAGATAACAGAGGCGGGGTGAGAGAAGGCGACCGCAGGTTTCCCCAGGGGGGGGTCAGCCCAGGGATGCCGTCTGCGTGAAGCCGGGGCCAAAGGGGTCTGTTGCCTCTGCTGGGGGGGCTTTAAAGGTCCAAACACCCGGCGTCGGCTCAACCGCCAGGATCTCCTTTTCCCAGGACACGGCTAAGCCATGAACGGTGAGGCGTGGGAGGGGTCGAAACCCCCCTCGTTGGCTCGGGTCCGTGGTGACGCCACTCACAAAACGCCTTCTTGCGCAGACGCCCCTGCGGGGCTAACGTAATCAACAAGACTGTTTCAGGAAAAACTACTCAACGATATATCACCTTCACATGATCCACCATGTAATGGATAAAGGTCTGAATACAGCCTACCCCTTTATTTAGCTTTCCCAGACTACGAAAAGGCATGCGACATCTACAGACTCCGAGATCCACCTTAGCGCACATCTGCAGACTCAACAGCTATCTTACTTCTGCACACACACACACACACACACACACACACACACACACACACACACACACACACACACAGAAACACACACACACACACACACACACACACACACACACACACACACACACACACACACACACACACACACACACACACACACACACACACACGCACGCACGCACACGCACACACGCACACACACGCACGCACACACACGCACGGACTCACGCACGCACGCACATACACAAAACGATAAAATTACGATACACAAAGGAGTCAAACAAGCAGTGTTGACTCTGCGTGCTTATAGGAAGTTTTTATCAAGCTAAACATGGGAAGAAGCAGGGTGCAAGGTTAACGGAGGTTGTCCATATTGTCTCAGCAACCTACAGATGACAAGGTACTTCTCAGTAACGATGGCAACAGATCGCAAAAAATGATTGAGGAATTGAACCTAGAAAGTATTAAAGTAGGCATAAAATGAGCATGATGAAGGCAAAGATAATGCTAAATAGCCTGGCGAAAGGGAAATAGTTGACGATTGGAATCCATGCATTGGAGTGTATACAAGAATATGTATACCTAGTTCAAGTACTAACAGGAGAGCCTAATCAGGAAAAGGTAATTCACCGGAGAATAAGAATGGACTCTAGCGCATTCCGCAGGCTCTGCCAAATAATGTCAGGAAATGTGTCTCTGTCAATAAGGTTATAAGTATGCAATCACTGCTTTTACGTACCAGTTCTAACAGAGGGGGGCTGAAACATAATGAATAACAAAGTCACTACACAAAAAAATTTGAGGCTCACACGGCGTGCAATCGAAAGAAAACCAGTAAAATGAACAGATCGGACGATGGCAGAATGGGTTAGAGAGCAAACAGGGTACCAGATGTACTAGTCGAACCAAAGCGAAAGAATTGGACTTAAGCTGGTAACGTGATGCGTAGGACAAAAACAGCCGGTGGGCACTAAGAGCAGCAGAACGGTTACCAAGGGACGGGAGACGCAGTCGAGCAAGGAAGAGAATCGAATGGAGTCATGAAATTAAGGAGTTCGCAGGGGATAAAATGGACTCAGCTCCCGCATGATGGCGTAGACTGAAGGTCATTCGGTCAGGCCTTCGTCCTGCATTTGACATAAACAGGCTGAGAATGGATTGTGATAATAACGCCTGTGATGATCTTGGAAGTAATACTTCTAAATGGAATTAAAAGCTGTTTGAACGCAACCAAATCACACACCGTCATGAGTGGAACGATAGCTGTAACACGTTCCAGTATTACACCGAGTCAGCGAAACGGGTACATGTGCGCCTCGCCTTATGCAGAGAGCAACCGGAGTTTTTAAGAAGATATGAGCCATGTTATTCAAGAAGCATGTTTTGGTCGAATCGTGCACATGCACACGTCTCTCAGTTGAAAAAACAAAACAAAGAACAAACAAACTAAAGCGACCCTTATGCAAGAGTTAGTGGTCTGAGAGTGGTATCTGCACTGACTGTGTTGATAAACTTTTCATTACCTGTAAGCTTTCCTTTTCTTCTCGTTCGATATGTTGACCTCCCCTCCCCCCCCGAGAGCATTCTGCACCTGAGCTGGTTTTACGCTGCCTCCAAGATGTGCGCATCATTGACCATGCGATGGTTTAGTATGTTGACATCAACTCGCGATGTCATTGTGTGTCATGTGATAGTGACGGCATGAAGACGACCCAATGACGTCACAGATTTTGGAAATATGTAATGTGGCGTCATGAACGCTTCATCAAATCTTTACGCACCGTTTGTGCTCACTCTACTGCCGTCGCCAGCGGTCAGTTTTCTGGCCGTCGGCGCTGGCCAACGGTCAGGAACTCTTGACCATCACATGCTTTCACATCAATGAAACTCTTGCACAAGGAACACCGATTTCTTACCAGTCTGCCGAGGCGAATCTCGGAGGCCACGTAGAAAGAGGCGCGCGGTTGAGATCTTCTCCGCGAGGTGTCGCGACGATCCCAGCTGCTCACAATCTTTCAATGAACTTAATCAAAAAATTTTAAATAATTATCCTGACAGTCAATGCGCCATTATTTTAGGTCGTACTACGACATCATTTGTTCTGAACACAATTCTTAAAGGGATCCTAAAGAGAAAAAAATTGCGCATCTTCACAAAGTGAATCATGACGAGTGGGCGAAGCACTGGGGATTGTTCTTACCGTAAATCACCCGGGACATTGCCCACTAGCGCGTGTAAATGAGTGACAACGTGTGTGTGCAGTTTTTAAAATGTGTTTTTGCCGTTGAGCGACCGCTTCCCGTGCCCTCAACGTCGGGGCAGCAGCCTTTTGTCGGCGTTGCCGTTCTGCCTCTGCTTCCCGAGCTCTAGACGCCGGGGGTAGCTTGCTGTGTGCGTAGACGTTGAGCCGCCGCATGCCGCGCTCTCGACCCCGGAGTAGCAGCTTGTTGTCGGCGTTGCCACTTTGCCTCGCGGGCGAGAGCGCTTTCACAAGCGTTTTCATCCATGGCAGATACAGAATGTGTGGTCAGGAATGCGCTTATTATTCATCGTCATCAGCGTTGCCGTCATCGTCATCACGTATAGTGTGTAACAACGTTTATAGATAGGGGTGTGCGAATATTCGAGTTTCGAATACGAATCGAATAGTACCTAATCGAATAATTCGATTCGACTTTCGAATAGCTGGTATTCGAAGTTTCGAATAATTCGACCGGGTGAATATCTAAAACGTGAAAAAGGCCAATGGTGCAACTTGGTTAGGGTGGGTGGCTAAAACAAACGCTAACGTCGTTATAGTAAGCATTTTGTTAATACTTGCACCGATATCCGTCTTCAAAAGCGAGTGCATGTCTATTTTAAATGGGATTATGCCATTTCCGCACGTAAAAAACTCATGGGAGAACTGTCAAGCCCTCCACAACATCACTTCCGAAACGAAGGCACGGAATTGTGAGCGTAGTTTGGTCGCGCACGCCGCAAGCGCCGTAAAACGTCCCGACTTAGGGCCGCGATACCCTCAGTGACCGGCTTCACTTGTGGAAATTTGTTCACGCTTTGCAGTCGCCACTGCCGCGCCGCACCACTCGTTCGCAAGCTCCCATCGTTCCTGCGCGCAGCTGAAACGCAGCTGTGAACGAACGCCCGATGTTTGGGCTCAGAGCAGCCATGGCGATGAAGCACATGTAACATTACCGTTGTCAGATGAGCCGTATTGCGCGACCATAAAAGAAATTAAAAATCGAACAAGTGCGTAATAAAGTCTATCTTTCCTTTGTCTTGTCATAACTGGTGGTACACACTTCATATACAAAATTATTCGATATTAATAATAATTGATGAAGTTTAACGTCCCGAAACCACGATATCATTATGAGAGTCGCTGTAGTGGAAGGCTGCGGAAATTTTTAACACCTGGGGTTCTTTAACTTACACCTAAATCTAAGCACACGGGCCTCGAGCATTTTCGCCTCCACGAAATGCTACTATTCGATATTCGATTCCAATTCAATATTTTTGGCCACTATTCGGCACTATTCGATTCGAATTCGATTCGAGATCAAATTTCACTATTCGCACACCCCTATTTATAGATACTTTTTCAGTTTCCGAACTCCTCCTCTCGAGGCGGGCGCGATTGGCTCCTAGGGAGTGTGGGGGGCGCTGCAGTCTAACTTTTCTACAAGTAAACGGCCTCTGCGCTGGCTTCACTGCCACCGTAGGTGTGTGCGTTCCTTGTTGGTGTTCGGCAGCACCGTTTCTTTTTTTAGGGGCGAAGCTCCTTAGCCTGTCGGTCGTGCGTCCCTTGTATGTCGTAGCCGCCTGCTGATGACGATGACGATCGCTATCGCGATTGTCATCCCCACTATGCGATCGCGATCGCGATCGCGATCGCATAGTGGGTACATGGAATGTACCCACTATGCGTCATTACGATGACGCTGATGACGATGACGATCGCGATAGCGATCGTCATCCCCACTATGCGATCGCGATCGCGATCGCATAGTGGGTACATGGAATGTACCCACTATGCGTCATAGCGATGACGCTGATGACGATAGCGATCGTCATCCCCACTATGCGATCGCGATCGCATAGTGGGTACATGGAATGTACCCACTATGCGTCATAACGATGACGCTGACAACGATGACGATCGCGATGCCATACAACACATGGCATCGCGATACCACATGGAATGTACCCACTATGCGTCATAACGATGACACTGATGACGATGACGATCGCGATGCCATACAACACATGGCATCGCGATATGGTCTCACATGCATATCGTTTGACCACATGCAACCAACCACCATCACGTCTTCGATGATGTACCTCCGGAGCTTCGCCCACGCATCATCATTCACTCCGCGAATATGCTGCGATTTTTTTTCTGCGTATATGCTTCTTCGCTCTCTGTGCACGTGACATGCTTCCACGGTCTTCTGAAGATAATCCGACGTGTACGACGTAGGACTCTCCGATTTAGTGGCGTAGCTAGGGGGTGGCACACCGGGCACGTGCCCCCCCCCCCCCCCCCCCCGAAATTTTTTTTCTTCATGGCATACAGAGCGACAAATGACAATTTCAAGGAGGTGCCCCACCCGAAAACAAGGAGGTCCCCCCCCCCCTCCTCCCCCCCCGAAAAAAAAATTTTGGCTACGCCCCTGCTCCGATTGTTGACAACGTGGGCACGATCTAAGCAGTGCACGTGTGGACGCACCGAGCACGTGTGGACGTCTCCCAAGGTAAATTCTACTGCTGCTCTGCTATCCTGTGGGTCGTGCCTTAGACCTTCGGGACAT
This sequence comes from Rhipicephalus appendiculatus, assembly GCA_030522465.1. NCBI lineage: Eukaryota > Metazoa > Arthropoda > Arachnida > Ixodida > Ixodidae > Rhipicephalus > Rhipicephalus appendiculatus. The sequence goes on from JALIZH010015112.1 coordinate 42,754, forward strand.
CATGCCGACGTGCTTTGTGCCCGGGTGCACCAGCGGGTACAGAAAAAATGCAGAGAAATGCCACTTTTTCTCTCCGCCGTCTTACCCGCTGTTTCTCGGAAGTGGGTAAGACCATAGGCGTGCGCAGGGTTCCCCTTCAGGGGGGGGGGGGGGGCGAAGGTTCATCGCAGCCCCCCCCTCCCTTTAAGTCAATGTATGGGGCAGACTATGTGCCCCCCCTCTCTTGGGTGACTAGGGGGGGGGGGGCGGCTGCCCCCTCTGCCCCCCCCTCGTGCGCACGCCTATGGGTAAGACCCATTCCACTCGCGGAGAAAACTGCGAAAGACGATCGATGTTGACTTTCAAGAAAACGACTTTCTGAAGACATATAAGCATATGTCATAAATAGAGAAGTCGTCGAAATTGACCATGGTGCATGGACATTGAGGAGCGGTGCAGTTCCTTGTTTATTCCCGAACCTTCGAGTGCAGCCGTATAAGACGAAGGTCGCCAAAGAAAGGGTACCTGTACCTCAACAAACTGTTCAGCTGCCTTGCGATCTGCCAGAAGAATCCCCGGAACAGTTACCCGCTCTTTTGGAGGCTACTTACGGAACACTACAGCAAAAAAAAAAAAAAAAAAAAAAAAAAAAAAAAAAAAAAAAAAAAAAACACGACGGACGGAAGGAACACAAACGACGATGAGAAACGCTGAGTACTAGAAATTAATCGAGTTCTTTTGGAGGACTTCAGTTTTTCTGAGCTAGTAGAAAAAAGTGCTTTACTTCAGCTTTTCCGCAAATGGAGTTCGGCGGTTCCTGAAGAGCCGGCCGGAAAAACCTCTGGTAATCGCCTTCTGTAAGGCGAAATTCAAAGAAGATATCTACTAATTCCTCAAGAGCACTATTATCCGCGAAGATTTACGTGATTTCGGCGAACGGAACATTGCTGAAAAAGTTACCGTTAGATATACCACTGCGGTTACTCAAGGACGTAAAGGCTGTCGTGCATGTTGCAAAGAAATGCGTCCTGCATTTCTTTGCAAGACAAATGTGCCAAGACAATGACAGTGCAATCAAAGCACAGAGAGAAAGAAAAAAGGCCATACTTGTGTGAAATTGAAATGCTCGTGACAAAACGTTTTTCTTTTCATAAGTTAAACGAAATATAGTTGTAAACTTGTGTGTGATCGTGGCAAAGTTCTCGTGTAAATATATTGATGTTTTCCTATTTCTTTTTACAAAATTTGCATTTTTGTTTGAATGATCCTAAATATTATCCACTGACAGACATCCAGAAATCTGAATACTTGAACAGAAGAAAGTGCACTGGTTTTTGTCACCTGAACAGAGAAATAACGTCGTTTCAGTGGGATTTTCAACGAGGGTCGTACCTTACAGCAAAGACTGTTTCAACTTTCTTTAGGGCACGGCACATTCAGGAGCTTATCGCTGCGCAAAGTTAATGTGGAGAGCGCCGAGGATCCCTATGATAAGACTCACGAAAACAGCTGTTAAATAATAACAGCAGAAAACTAATCAGTCGCAGCTTTTACCGAGGCTTCGTTGAGACGTAGCTCATACAAATGAGCTCCAAATTTTGCTTTTAGTATCTGAAACAAGAAATTACAGGGCGGCGAAACGGCTATTTAATCGACAAGTGCATGCTTAGCACCTCGCTTACTCGTGCTATTGTTTTTACCGAGGCCCCTGAAAGACGTAGCTCACGTATCTAGGCCCGACGTTAAACTCCTCGCGCCTAAAACAAGAAGTTGCGCTGCAGGGCCCTTTCTTAACCTGAAATTGTCGTGTTAACGCTGCACACCGCGCCTAGCTGTAGCAGACGACTCTCGTTTGCCTGGCGCAAAGTAGGACTGCAGCGCCGCAGTGGCGGGAACTGCAGCCGGCCGACCGCTCCCCGTAGGCGAAGCGGGGAGTTCGGAAACTGAAAAAGTATTTATAAACGTTTGTGTGTACTTTGCATGTGCTGTGCCGTGATGGCCGAAAGAGAATGTGTGTTCTGGAACGCGCTTATTCTTCATCGTCATCAGCGACAGCACAAGCAAAGTGCACATAATGCCTTACAGATGTGTAGCGGGTACCTCGCTTATCAGCAGAATGACGAATGGCATAGTGGCATTGTGGGTGTTTCCTTACTTCATGAAAGTTACGGTGGGCGTATAGTGCGTACCTTGCATGAGCTGTGCCGTGACGAACATACGGTGGGCGTGGGTACCTTGCATGTGCTGCGCCGGACAACGGACAACGCACAACAGACAAGCCTAGGCCCTAAGGTGCTTCACCCCTAAAACGATTTTTCACGTATTAGTAATGTACAATTTCACACTCCCGAAAACACCACTCTTACCGGGAGACGACGCTTGGTAAGCGCGAAAAGAAAACGCCGATGGAGGCGCCACCTTGAGATTCCCGCACCAAACATGACGTCAGTCAGTCAGTCAGTCAGTCAGTCAAGAACTTTATTTAAAGGTCCTGAGGAGCTTAAGCTGCCGGGCGATCCATGACCCTTGCAGCCGCTACCGTAGGCGACGCCGTAGTCGGGGCGGGAACGTGGAGGCGTTCCGCCAGTTCTTGGGCCCTCTGGACTGCCTTTAGTTGGTGGTGGAGCTCAGAGCTCCTGAGTGCCTCTTCCCAGTCGGACTCACTGGTGAGAGGTCCCTGAGGTAACGCGGGACATTGCCAGAGCATGTGCGAGAGTGTACTATTAACTTCTGAACAATCTGGGCATTGTGGAGTGATGTCCGAGTTGTAAAGGCTGAGTCGGGCCCGTGATGGGTACGATCTCGTTTGTAGCATGCGGAAGGCGACCGCTTGCGCGCGTTCGAGCTTTGTATGTGGTATGGGGTATTGGCTTCTGCCGAATCGATAGTGAGATGTTATTTCGTGATAGGTTAGTAAGGGGTCATTGAACTGTATATCTGGGCCCAACTCTACGGTGGCTGATTGATCGTCGCGGCGGGTCAGTTCTCGCGCTCGGTCATGAGCCATTTCGTTGAGGTTGGGTTGCCTTGAGTGGATGGCCTTTCCCATGTGGGCAGGGAACCAAGAGAGGTAGTACGAGCCCATGTGCTTGCGTGTTTGTAAAATGTGGGCTGCTTCACGCGCGATATTGCCGGTTTCGTAAGCCCGAATGGCGGCGCGGGAGTCTGTGAATCACAAACGCTGGTGTGCGAGGGGTCGGTCATTGCTAAAGCGATGGCGACCTGCTCGGCTATGGCGCTCGTTGCTAGCCTAACCGAGGCGGCTGAGCGTAGGACTCCGTCGCCGTCTACTACCGCGAGTGCAAAGGTGGAGGAGTTACCATATTGCGCCGCATCGACGAATACGGTAGAGTCGCGGTTCGCGGCGGTGCGGTCGAGGATCGCACGAGCGCGGGCCAGGCGTCTGCCCCTGTTGTGTTGCGGGTGGACGTTTCGTGGGAATGGGGTTACCATGTAGGTATCTCTGACATCTCTCGGGAGGGTGACCGCACGCTCAAGGTAGGGGTGTGGGGACATGCCAGCCTCGTTTAGAAGTCGACGGCCTGCTTTGGAGGAGGAGAGGCGGACGACTTGGGCCGTGGTCTGGGCCTCGATCACTTCGTCGATGTCATTGTGCATGCCTAGTTGGTCAAGACGGAAGGTACTCGTGTTTCGGGGTAGGCCGAGGACTTGTTTAATGCTTTTGCGCATGAGTATGTTAAGTTTCGTCTTTTCCACCTTTGTCCAGTTGTGGACAGAGGCGACGTAATTTATGTGGCTCATTAGAAACGCGTGGTATATGCGCAGGAGGTTGGCATCGCCTAGGCCTTTCCTACGGCCCGAGACACGATGGATGAGTCGGAGCATGTTTTCTGTTTTAGCTTTGATTTGCAATACGGTTCGTGCATGGCACCCGGTGGCCTCGACAAGAAGGCCGAGGATGCGTATGGAGTCAACGCGGGGTATTCGTTGCCCGTCTTTCGTATGTAGTGCTATGGGTAGCTCGTCTAAGGGGGGTTAGATGACGAACGCCTTGGCGAGATTGCCGGTACAGTAGCAACTCTGATTTCGTGGGTGACAGTCGCAGTCCGCTGTTTTGTAGGTAGGCCTCCGTGGTATCGAGAGCGACTTGGAGGGCCTGCTCTACTTCTGCCAGGGAGCCTCCCGGGCACCAGATGGTGATGTCGTCCGCGTATAGAGCATGGTTTATGTTAGGGATGTCGCGGAGTTTGTCGGAGAGCCCCTTCATTACTATGTTAAAAAGGAGTGGGGAAATGACCGCTCCTTGTGGTGTCCCGTTGGGACCCAATGTGTATGTATCGGATGTTAGTTGCGATACTCGTAGTTGGGCTTTTGACGTCATAGATTTTTCTTTTATCAGCTGTCAGCCGGTAAATTCAGTTTAGACTCTCCATTGTACCTGCTCCCACCTGGAAGAAGTTCTGGTTGCACCAATCACTGTCATGTATTTTTGCCCTATAACTCGCGAGATGATGTGTATAAATATTCATTTCTTGTTCGTACATCTGAATGAAATAGCTTTAGTCCGGAAGTTTTCGTGGCGTTGATAGCTTGGCTTGTTTTGAACGAAATCTGGAGTTGCACTTTTCGTGAGTTATAATTACTATTGCTTGTGTGTTGATTTCTACTCCTGTGGAGTATTGTATTTCACAGTGACAGATTTCACTGTATTGCATGTGCAAATCCCACCCGGTAACAGACCGTGCCGGCTTACAGTATTCTAAATAAATAAATGAATAAATTTTGACGGCGTCTACTGGGTACTACGTAGTTTCTAATCGGTAAAAAGGAAGTACATTGTCTTTTGTGGGTGCAATACACCTAACAATCGAAGTTTCAGAAAATTTCATCGAGCCTATGTCGCGAAAATACGAAAAATACATTTTGAAATTCGTGGCGTCACGTGCGGAGATTTCAGCCAAAATTTAAAAATAAAACTTCAAGCTTGATTTTCTCCTCTAATAATGAACTTCTGATAGTAAAACGTGTAACGCTAGAGTTCTCAGAGCACAGTTTATCAATCTAAACCGAGTCATTGTTCCACTTTACCGTCCCTTTAAGTTGAACCTAAACCATCGATGTTTTTTTAACAGTTTTTGTGGATGTTCGCAAAACCGGAAGGGGTTTGCCGGATATGCTAGATAGACAAAAACATGAGTGTCACTCGGTACTCGTGCCACGAAAAAAAATCACGCCATATACACGAAGTGAATGATGATGAGTGGGCGAAGCTCGATCGTTTTCATCCATGGCACAAAGAGAATGTGTGGTCTGGAACGCGCTTATACTTCATGGTCATCAGCGTCATCGTTATCACGTGTAGTGGGTAAAATCCACTATACTGGAACGCGCTTATACGTCATCGTTATCACTTGTAGTGGGTACATTCCACTATAATGCGTCATCGTCATTTTATCACGTGTAGTGGGTACATTCCACTATACTGGAACGCGCTTATACTTCATCGTTATCGCGTGTAGTGGGTACATTCCACTATACTGCGTCATCGTCATCTTTATCACGTGTAGTGGGTACATTCCATTATACTGGAACGCGCTTATACTTCATCGTTATCACGTGTAGTGGGTACATTCCACTATACTGCGTCATCGTCATCTTTATCACGTGTAGTGGGTACATTCCATTATACTGGAACGGGCTTATACTTCATCGTTATCACGTTTAGTGGGTACATTCCACTATACTGACACGCGCTTATACTCATCATTATCACGTGTAGTGAGTACATTCCACTATACTGCGTCATCGTCATCTTTATGACGTGTAGTGGGTACATTCTATTATACCGGAACGCGCTTATACTTCATCGTTATCGCGTGTAGTGGGTACATTCCACTATACTGCGTCATCGTCATCTTTATGACGTGTAGTGGGTACAGTCCATTATACTGGAACGCGCTTATACTTCATCGTTATCACGTGTAGTGGGTACATTCCACTATACTGCGTCATCGTCATCTTTATCCCGTGTAGTGGGTACAGTCCATTATACTGGAACGCATTTATACTTCATCGTTATCACCTGTAGTGGGTACATTCCACTATACTGACACGCGCTTATACTCATCGTTATCACGTGTAGTGAGTACATTCCACTATACTGCGTCATCGTCATCTTTATCACGTGTAGCGGGTACATTCCACTATACTGGAACGCCCTTACACTTCATCATTATCGCGTGTAGTGGGTACATTCCACTATACTGCGTCATCGTCATCTTTATCACGTGTAGTGGGTACATTCGATTATACTGGAACGCGCTTATACTTCATCGTTATCACGTGTAGTGGGTACACTCCACTATACTGCGTCATCGTCATCTTTATCACGTGTAGTGGGTACATTCCACTATACTGGAACGCGCTTATACTTCATCGTTATCGCGTGTAGTGGGTACATTCCACTATACTGCGTCATTGTCATCTTTATCACGTGTAGTGGGTACATTCCATTATACTGGAACGCCCTTATACTTCATCGTTATCACGTGTAGTGGGTAGATTCCACTATACTGCGTCATCGTCATCTTTATCACGTGTAGTGGGTACATTCCATTATACTGGAACGCGCTTATACTTCATCGTTATCACGTGTAGTGGGTACATTCCACTATACTGCGTCATCGTCATCTCTATCACGTGTAGTGGGTACATTCCATTATACTGGAACGCGCTTATACTTCATCGTTATCACGTGTAGTGGGTACATTCCACTATACTGCGTCATCGTCATCTTTATCACGTGTAGTGGTTACATTCCATTATACTGGAACGCGTTTATACTTCATCGTTATCACGTGTAGTGGGTGCATTCCATTATACTGGAACGCGCTTATACTTCATCGTTATCACGTGTAGTGGGTACATTCCACTATACTGCGTCATCGTTATCACGTGTAGTGGGTACATTCCACTATACTGCGTCATCGTCATCTCTATCACGTGTAGTGGGTACATTCCATTATACTGGAACGCGCTTATACTTCATCTTTATCGCGTGTAGTCGGTACATTCCACTATACTGCGTCATCGTCATCTTTATCCCGTGTAGTGGGTACAGTCCATTATACTGGAACGCGCTTATACTTCATCGTTATCACGGGTAGTGGGTACATTCCAATATACTGCGTCATCGTCATCTTTATCACGTGTAGTGGGTACATTCCATTATACTGGAACGCGCCTATACTTCATCGTTATCACGTGTAGTGGGTACATTCCACTATACTGCGTCATCGTCATCTTTATCACGTATAGTGGGTACATTCCACTATACTGGAACGCGCTTATACTTCATCGTTATCACGTGTAGTGGGTACATTCAATTATACTGGAACGCGCTTATACTTCATCGTTATCACGTGTAGTGGGTACATTCCACTATACTGCGTCATCGTCATCTTTATCACGTGTAGTGGGTACATTCCATTATACTGGAACGCGTTTATATTTCATCGTTATCACGTGTAGTGGGTACATTCCACTATACCGGAACGCGCTCATACTCATCTTTATCACGTGTAGTGGGTACATTCCACTATACTGCGCCATCGTCATCTTTATCACGTGTAGCGGGTACATTCCACTATACTGGAACGCGCTTATACTTCATCGTTATCACGTGGAGTGGGTACATTCCACTACACGTGGCTACCTACCTACCTACCTACCTACCTGCCTTCTACTACTGCGACTACAGATGAGGGACAGACCCACACCCTAAGGAGCTTCGCCCCTAAAAAGAGCTAGGAATGTTACTCCAATCGTGACACCGTTAGCAGCCACTCGACAAGTTGAGTTGTTCCTGCGGCATGTACGCTTGTGGACGCCAGGCCTACGGAGTTCTCGTGAGACGTTTAATAGAACGCTGCGTGGTTGAAGGACCCACTTTACTAACACGCGGTTCTGTACAAAAGTTATCTTTACTGGGGCTAAACAAGCATTTGAGAGTTTGCGCTTATCCTGGATTCTTTATGCTAGACATGGAATAATTGATGAAGACACACGTTCAATAAATTTCGAGTTACCTAAGGGAAGCGAATGTTCTCAGCATAGGTCCATTGATGAACGCGTCGAAGGACAGCTGTTAGCAAGAAAGTGCCTCTTCAGCGACGCCGATGATCATGATGCTGCGTTAAATTTGGATACCATCATTAACAAGTTCATAATCAAGATCAACAAGGATAACGATGATAATGTTGCTGTTCTTGTCTACAGGCAGTAGTGTCCCAAACCTAGGGCGCCGCGAGTGGTATAACGGTGATGGCGATGTGAAAGCGTTGAAGATGACAATGATTGCGGTTGTCTTGGCGTAATCAACGATGATGATAAATATGTCGAAGCGGAGCTGTTAGTAGGATAATGCCCTATAAACGCGAGTGACAACGACAATTTTTTATGAGTATGTTGAACAAGATAATGAAACCGTTTAGTATGGTATGGGCTGATGATGATAAAGATGAATTCGTCGAAACAGCCGTTTGTGAGCAAAGGGTTAATGTATGGCGAAGAATGATGCCAGACCAGGTGTAGCTTCTGCTCCCAGGGTTCACAATTGTTGGCAATTCTTTTCTTCCAAAAACAAAGCTAAACGTTTCTTGCTTTCCGTTTAATCCCTGTTTTCTCCTTATTATTATTATTATTATTATTATTATTATTATTATTATTATTATTATTATTATTATTATTATTATTATTATTATTATTATTATTATTATTATTATTATTCTACATGTACAAAATACGTTTCAATTGAACAGCTCGATTGGCCATGTGAAACTACGGCCTTATTTATTCGTACCCTGCCCGGGATACGTGATGATTGCTATTTTGTACAGGCTTGCATTCAGTGATTTGGTAAAATGGTTCGCATGTTATTCGACTGAAATCTGCGTTAGAAAATATAAAGCTTCTCCTAGTATTTATATTACATTAGCATACTACAAATACGAGCACTCTACGATGCCTTCATAATTGTTCTTTTGTGCGAAAAAGTGACGGGGCAGGGTTAGAAATTTTTATGAATGTGCACGTCGTATAGAAACCCTACGGCCACCTGCGTGCGTGGTGCCCCCGCCGCTTCCAGAATGTTCTACAGACGTGATCGCTGACATTTCCCTGCGCCCCGACTGCGCCGCTGATTACGTTTCACTCCTCCTACGCAGCGCCTCTGTTGCCTTTTGCCGCGAAACACTCCGGTGGCGCCGCTTGCGTTATTTTTTTTTACTCACGCGAACGCAGCAACGACGTCAGACTGGACGCGCAGGACGCGCGGTCACGTGCTCTTTTATTTTGTTAACGCCTAAGCATTTCCACGCTGACTCGGCGAGAAAACTGTCCGTCCGTCCGTATCTGTCACGGCAAGCGAGGGCATCTGTAAAGAATCAAATGAAAAGTTTTCACTTCGGTGATTGGGCTTGAACCCGTGCCCCCACGCTCCGGCGAGTGGCTCAACCATTAGGCTACGCACCCAAGCGTGCGAGGCATGAATTCATCTGACCTACATGAAACAGCTGTACTATCGGCGTCAAATGAAACGCGAACAGGGGATCGCCTGGCCCGAGCATTAGCAACGGTATAGTGGGCTCCGCCCAGTCATCAGCACTGACAGGTGCGCACATCCGGTTTGGCAGCACTGCGCGATACTCCTATAATGCAATATTAAATGCGAAGCATTTCTTAGCGAACTTCGGCGACCTTGAGCGTATCTATCTATCTATCTATCTATCTATCTATCTATCTATCTATCTATCTATCTATCTATCTATCTATCTATCTATCTATCTATCTATCTATCTATCTATCTATCTATCTATCTATCTATCTATCTATCTATCTATCTATCTATCTATCTATCTATCTATCTATCTAGCCGCCTACGACTTTGTGCTCTCTTGGCCGTATCGTTAATGGGATTTATACCAAAATTGGTATGGCATAACATGGCTGTATGATGAACATAAATGGCTGGTCATATCATGAAAATCATGACTAACTTGTCATGAAAAGTATGATTTACATGTCACGCTCATGGCGCGCTCGCGGCCGTTTCGTTAGCTTGATATACAGCAAATTTGGGATTGAGTGACGTGACTGTATGACGAACATAAATGACAAGTGGTAATATGGAAAGCATGACATGTCATGTGCGACATGACTTGCATGCCACGCTCATGGCGCGCTCGCGGCCATTTCGTTAGCTTGATATACACCAAATTTGGGATTGTGTGTCGTGACTGTATGACGAACATAAATGACAAGTGGTAACATGGAAATCATGACTTGTCATGTGCGACATGACTTGCATGCCACGCTCATGGCGAGCTCGCGACCGTTACGTTGGCTTGATATAAACGAAATTTGGGATTGAGTGACATTACTGTATGACGAACACAAATGACCAGTGGTAATATGGAAATCATGACTTGTCATGTGCGACATGACTTGCATGCCACGCTCATGGCGCGCACGCGCGCGTTTCGTTAGCTTGATGTACACCAAATCTGGTATTGAGTGACTGTATAGCGAACATAAGTGGCAGGTGGTAACACGAAAATCTTGGCATGCATGTCATCTACAACGCCATTTACAAGCCACGCTCATGGGTCGCTTGCGTCCAGTTCGCTAGCTTGATATACACCAAAATTGGTATTGAGCGACGTGACTGTATGACGAACATTAATGACAGGTCCTAAGATGTAAAACATGACATGCAAATTATATAAAGCATGATTTGCTCCTTCCTGGCTGCTTCGGATTACATGGATTCCCACAGTGCGTGGGATCTGCCGGCTTTTTTTTTGCTTGCGTCAGGGGCTCCAGAAGTATATATGATGTGTGGGGGGCGACGACGTCTGTGGGCTGATGTCGCATCGCGTGTATAATATATATATATATATATATATATATATATATATATATATATATATATATATATATATATATATATATATATATATATATATATATATGTATATATATATATATATATATATATGTATGTATATATATATAGTGCGTACGTGTGTGTGTGTGCGCACGCGCAACCGTATCAAGAAAACTATGCTGTGCGGGGAAATATGCCACGAATGCGGACGAGGTTTCCGATTACCAATATGACGTGACTGCCTGGTGAAATTATTTTCTGAGGTTTTTCTTGGCTGCCGGAAGAATAGACACTTCCTATCTAGTTCGCTCACAGTCGCAACCCTCTCGGTCTTTTTTTCTTGTGTTTTGTGCCGCACCCGGAGTCTATATCGACCAGATGACGTTGATGACAACTCATGAAGCCACCATAACACGTTTACGTGAAACATCAAACGCTAAATCGTGTTAGCAGAAAAGGAGGTATCGTTGTAGCTTACCGCGTCATTGAAGCCGACAGCGAAGTCGTTTTTTAGTCAGCCTTCTCTTCCGAGATAGTGGGTCAAAGATGTGCATTTAAATATTTTCTTGTGTAACTTTCCTGCTTGGGCGTCTGAAACTCACAGCCAGTTAAGGACCTTAATGGGAAGTTAACGAGAAATGCGAAGTTGAGCTGAAATGAACAGGCTTTGAAAAATGCGTGCAGTTTTGGTTTGTTGTGAAAAGATGACTTATTAATGTGGATATTTGTAAGCAAAGAACGAATTTCTCTTACTTAATTTCCCTCGCCCCAGACTCGGTGCTCAAGCGATGTCGTCACGAATCTCATTGCTCTCAGCTAATAAGAAGGAGCCATGATCCACCACCTCGTGTGCGAAAGGCCGCTGCATAGCCGAGGCTTTCGTGATTGCCGCGATGGATGTGCTTGCAGACTTTCAACCTCGCAGCAAAGATCTCGCCATGAAAGCAGGATTGCATTTCAGCGAGTCTGAAATGATCCCCCGTGCTATCGCGGCAGCTCCTTCTGCATGTCTGGCAGCAACCGACGGAAAGCCAAGCCTCCTTTTCGTCGACGGCATGTTCCATTTGCCGAATACTGTTTATGTACACGCTTACTTAATTTTGTGTTTTTATTAATGGTGATTTCCTTTGGGAGAACTGGAGGAGAGGCTCCGTGCAATGAGGCGAGGCAGAGCAGTGAGAACAGGGCCATGCAGGGCCACTCAATCCACCCGTGGAATTCGGGATGCATCCGAAGAGCAGGTGGGAGGGTGCCAGTGAGGAGAGATTGGCCATGTTATCAAAACCATCGAAGCCCCATGGTTATATGCGGGACAGCGGCTGAACACGTGTGAAATCCGACGCAGGATCGCTGCGAAGCTCGCTCGTATAAACGACGTCAACATCACTGAGGTCAAACTACACCTGGCTGCCGCCGTTACAACCGCGCTCACCGGCAGGAGCACATTAAAGCGACTGAAACTACAATGAAGGGCTTTTGACGAATTGCGGCCGGACAGCGTTTGTGTCCACTACGAGAAAGTTCAAGGGGCGTTAGTGGATATATGCTTGCTTTTTATTTCGCTATATATTTTCTCGCTTGCTTAAAGGACCACTGACAGCAAAAGTTTTGTTTGCGACTTTTTTTACAGTAATTTGTAGCTTTGCGTCTGGTAATGCCGAAATTGAATCGTAAATGCTCTAACGCATCGTATAATTAATGCTAGCGTCCTTAATTCAGAACGATTTTGCTGCAGTTCGAAACGCCCGCCTAAATACCTTAAGAAACTAGCGCCCCACAGCGGGGCAGCACCTGAGACGACATGCTCAAGCTTCGGTGACGCTGAACGAGCCGTTTTCACCCGCGGGGTTGAAGAATGAAACGATGTGGGTGCTTTGAGCGTGTCCCCCCTCAGGAAAAAGAAAAGCATTCCTGGCGTAAGCAGCCAAACCCACCTTGAGAGCAGCCGGATAACAAAGCGAGAGGGGTGACGAACAATATTCTTCGCCGGGTGCCAGTCGAGGTATTGTGCGCGCCCCGAAATGTTCTCTGACATCGACAATACTTGCTTGACCTCTGCAACGTCACGAGGGGAGCCTCTGTCTACGTCAAACCACAGAAAATGTCGATTGCACCTGAATACTCGGGCGAGCAGTAACCTTTACTTCAAAACCAAACTAAAATATCTTACAGGCAACGCTCGTCCCTAATAATCGGTCAGAAGTGCCCCCGCATGCAGGAGTCTCAAACAACCCAAGCATCTCGAGTTTCTAAATTTGGTGTCAGGGGTCCTTTAAGCTCAATTCACAGTGGCATGAATGTGATCGCAATACGATGATTTGCCATTGCAGTTTTACTTTCTCTGTGTTATTGCACACGAGGCCCACCAATGGCGACACGGGCGCTGCAATCGTTGTGACGTGCTAATTTGGATCGCGTGATGCCCCCTTAATTGCTTCACGGAATCTTGCTCTGACGAAGGGAAGCCGGGGCCCCGAGCGCGTCTTTTTCTTAGAATTTCCCACTTCAGTCAGCCGCGTTTCACAGCCAGTTCATGTTCATGCGCACTGGCATCTAGAAGTAACAAGAGCTTGGAAAGCGGGACTAATATTTTCGGTGGCATGGTACACTGCGGTGGTGTGCACAAATAATGCGCCGCGCGTGCTAATGATCATGGTGTAATTTCAAATTTACAGTTTTACCTCAAGGATAACGAGCATCACGATGTCTGGCTCGCATAAGCGTGCGCAGGGTTCCCCTGCAGGGGGGGGGGGGCGAAGGTTCGTCGCAGCGCCCCCCCCTCCCTATTCTGTCGATGTATAAGGCTGACTTTGCGCCCCCCCCCCCCTACAATGTATAGGGCTGACTTTGCGCCCCCCCCCTCTCGCCCCCCTTGCCCCCCCCCCCTCTCGCCCCCCTTGCCCCCCCCCCCCCCCCCCGGTGCGCACGCCTATGCGGCTCGTAAAGCCGAAGTCCAGCACACGTGTGTGCAACAAACACTTCCGAAAAGGCGACTTTGTCATCCGACTAGGAGCGCGAATGTTAGGTTGGCGAGAAACGGTGAGTTCACACGTGATACTTTCCCTTCCGGTGACGATGCCCACACCTCGAAGTCTTTTTTAAATTAACTTCAGGAACGTCATATAGGAATCCCCCCATAATACGCCCGCTGATCAAAGAGGATGTCGCTTGGGAAGTACCGACACACCATGAAGAAACGAGGAGGGGGGGAACGCACATTGATAGAAAAAAAGCAGTCTGTGAACGAGTTTATGGCTTGAAAATGAAATTAAGAAAGAAACCTTGCAGGAAAGCTTATATCAATTTCTTTTGTCGTCCATTCGTCCCGGCGTCTACCCACGAAAGCTCGCCGTGTGTTTGCAGGCTGACATGGCTGATGTGTTGATAAAGAGCTTCTCGATCGCAACCCTCCAGCAACAAGTCCGTGGCCCCGATTCTCCTTTCCAATTTCCACTATCATTATCTGGGCCGAACCGGAAGAAATCGAACATTTCGAGCGATACGTTCAGTGGCGATGCTAGTAAGAGGTTTGGGGGGGGATTCATCCCCCACCAACCTGAAATTATTACATTTTGCATACGCATATATACGCGCACCCATACAAACACTCGCAAGAACCTAAATAACGGGAGGTCACAACTCCCCGAAGAAGTTTCTGGCTACGCCCAGGTTTAAAATCCTGCGTACGTGGGATGAGGTTTACATCGACCTCTCTTTTATCTTAGTGCTTTTCATGGGCTTGGATTGGAGCAAAGAAAGAGGGAGAGAACGAGAGGCATCCTAAAGTCGTGACGCTGAGACGTGCTCGAACAAGAGCTGCACAATAGAGCGCCAGCCTTTAGCTCCTAAAGATCCACTTCAGGATAGAATATACGTTGAACCAGGAGAAAACAGGCAGTGCTACTTACGCAGATAAAGCACTGTCAGAGTGTCAGAAGTCACACTTCCAGAAAATTTTGTATCGTTTGTTAAAGGAAGCGAGCACCCTTTAACTAGTCAAAGGAGTCTAGACTTCCCGGGTGGCACCGGAAAAAAAAAAGGCGATGGAGGGGGGGGGGGGGGGAGGGGGGGTTGGAACAGTAGCGTGGGGGCATGCCCTCACTGGTTTTGATCATGTGGGGGCGACGGCCCCCCACTGCCCCCCCGGTTCCGGAGCCCCTGGCTTGCGTTCTAGTTCTGATATGGTGATGATAGAGGCCGGTGTGGGCGTGCCGAGTGCTTCTGGTCGTTTCACATTGATTCTCTTTTATTTTTGTTGCCTTCATTTCGAATATCAGAACTAGAACGGAAGCGAAAATCATCATCATCATCATCATCAGCCTGTCTACGCCCACTACAGGGCAAAGGCCTCTCCCATGTTTCGCCAATCAACCCGGTCCTGTGCTTTCTGCTGCCCCGTTATACCTGCAAACTTCTTAATCTCATCTACCCACCTAATTTTCTGTCTCCCCCTCACACGTTTGCCATCTCTTGGAATCCAGTCAGTTACCCTTAATGACCAGCGGTTATCCTGCCGACGTGCTACGTGCCGGCCCATATCCATTTCTTCTTCTTGATTTCAACTATGATGTCCTTAACCCCCGTTTGTTCCCTGACCCACTCTGCTCACTTCCTGTCTCTTAAGGTTACACCTATCATTTTCCTTTCCATCGCTCGCTGCGTCGTCCTCAGTTTAAGTTGAATCCTCTTTGTAAGTCTCCAGGTTTCTGCTCCGTAGGTAAGAAGCAGCTGTTACATACCTTCCTCTTGAGGGATAGTGGTAGACTACCGTTCATGATTTGATAATGCTTGCCGAATGAGCCCCATCCCATCCTTATTCTTTTAGTTATTTCACTCTCATGCTTCGGCTACGCGGTTACTACCTGTCCTAAGTAGACTTACTCCTTTACAACTTCCAGTGTCTCGCCACCTATCGCAAAGCGCTGTTCTCTGCCAAGATTGTTCCACATTACTTTAGTTTTATGCATAATAATTTTCAGACCTACTCTTCTACTTTCCTTATCCAGTTCAGTAATCATAAGCTGTAATTCGTCTCCCGCGTTACTCATCAATGCAATGTCATCAGCGAATCGCAGGTTACTGAGATACTCTCCATTAACTCTTATCCCTAACTCTTCCCAATCTAGGGCCCTGAAAACCTCCTGTAAACACGCGATGAATAGCATTGGAGAGATCGTGTCTCCCTGCCGTACGCCCTTCTTTATTGGGATTCTGTCGCTTTCTTTATGGAGGACTATAGTGGCTGTGGATCCGCTGTAGCTTTCTTCCATTATGTTTATATAGGCTTCGTCGATGCCCTGATTCCGCAGTGCCTGCATGACTGCTGATGTCTCCACCGAATCAAATGCCTTCTCGTAATCTATGAAGGCTATGTATAGTGGTTGGTTGTATTACGCGAATTTATCTATCACCTGATTGATAGTATGAATATGGTCTGTTGTTGAGAAGCCTGTACGAAATCCTGCCTGGTCCTTTGGTTGATTGAACTCTAATGTCGTATTAATTCTGTTAGCAATTACTTTTGTAAACAGCTTGTAGACAACGGACAGTAAGCTGATGAGCCTGTAATTTTTCAGGTCCTTGACGTCCCCTTTCTTATGGATCAAGATGATGTTGGCATTCTTCCAAGAATCTGGTATCCTCCCTGTCGAGAGACACTTCGTATACAGGGTGGCCAGTTTTTCTAACATAATCTCTCCACCGTTTTTCAACAGGTCTGATGTTACCTGATCCTCACCAGCGGCTTTGCCTCTTTGCATTCCCTTTAGGGCTTTCTTTACTTCTCCTGTCAATACTGGTGGGATGTCAGATTCCTCTGGGCTATTATTGCTTCTTACGTTATCATCCTGACTGTCTCGGCTGCTGTACAGATTTCTGTAGAACTCTTCCGCTACCTCAACTATTATATCCATATTGGTTGCGACCTTGCCTTCCTTGTCCCGAAAATATCGGAGTCTATATGGGAATCGCGCAGTGCTTCCAGGCCGGATGTGCGGAGCGGACTTGTCAAGGGTGATGACTAGACGGCCCACGCTACACCTGTAATCCTTGCGGCACGCACGCGGTCCGCTGTTCGTGTTTCATTTGACGCCGATTGTACCTGTGTTGCAAAATAAAGGTAGAAAGATAACGCTCCACATGAAGGCTTCGTTAAATTTCGAGAAAGTGAAGCAAAAGCCCTCCGCAGAACAATATGTAAAGCCGACAAGGAGGACTGTAGAGATCGTCAAAAGTTAAGCATTGCAAAATTTTGACACAGCGCAATAATATGACAGTGGTTCGGAGTACACAATACATTACAACAAACAGCGGTATATTATCAAGCACGATCAATAGCACTAAGTTATGGATCAAACATAATA
>JALIZH010015112.1:65000-91932 GCA_030522465.1 Rhipicephalus appendiculatus
GTTGATAAATATAAAGCTTTCGCATCGAAAGATGTATTTGCAATAAAATACTGTAAATCAGTCTCAACGGTCGACTCCTGATGTGGCTTGGTGCGATCACTGTACTAAAGAGACTCGAGTTCCTTATGCATTGGCCTAAGTTGACTCGAAGGCGAAAACCATCTTTTTCTTGAGTCGATGTATTGTTCCTTCGCCGCCCCCCCTCCGAATGCTTTCTGGACGTAACGTGGTTTTGCACTGAAGCTTTCTACACATCAGCTGGTTTTGCATCGCCTCCGAGATCGGCCCACCAATCACGGAGGCAATGCAAAGCGCCGATGTCATGTGATGACGTAATCATGTGACGTGACGTTATGATGTCACAAATTTTGGCGGTCTGGGATGTCATGGCGGCATGATCATGTGATGAATTTTCGCATCACTTGTGTTGACGCTCGCGACGCGGGACGCCGACGGTCAATTTTCGCAATTTATGTGGAATATAAGGCTCCCACGTACCTTAAAATATTCAATCTTGTTACAGTATGGTAAAGAATCACAATAATCAGCCACTGGGGCCAAAAGAATGGTGGGAACGAGCTCTTTTTCTCCTCTTCCTGGACACATTCGCCGATTTTTTCTAATGTTTACGAAGCTGTACTATCGGTGTCAAATGGAACGCGAACACTGCAGCGGATCATGTCATTACCTTCGCAGGCTCGCACAGTCGAGCAGGCAGCACTGCGCGATCGAAAACATGAATGCTCATGAGCGTATCTGTCTCTGATCATAAGAGTCGAACTGTACCACGCGCACCATTGCTGGCGTTTCATTCCGAGCGATCTTATTTGCATCCAGCTCGCCCAATCTATGCTAGTGGTCCGCAATAACCCGCTGGTCGAGGAACTTATCGATTTCATTTCGTCGGCTGTCGTGTCTGCACAAGTCTACGTGACTACAATTGGGATTGGAGAGTGAATTTTCGGTCATCTCAAGTCTGTTTACACAACGCTGATTTTTGCGAATAAGCCGCAACATTGATCGCGCAGCGATTTCAAAGCAGCGGAGACTCTCTTTAACCCACTTGGCGGGGGCGTTCGCGCTTTCACGTAAGCTATTTCCACGCCATCCAGCCCAGTGAGCGATGCTACGAACTCGGGGGGCATGAACTTGACCGCGATGGCTGTCGGTATACAGATGATATGTTAAATGTTAACGTTTCTTAAACTCATGTATTGCTAGCAGTCATCTCAAGAAATATCATTAGAAGAAAATGCAGCTAGTAGTCGAGGAACGCCGTGCGATGCGAGCTAACTATAACGAAAATGCTGCTGTTTTAGCAAGAGCGTAGCAGACGACAAAAGCCGAATCCCCGCCCTTGCGTCACCGGAGCGCCGTTCGCAGCGCCGCCATCGGTCGCACACGAGGCGAATAGCAAAACTTAGCTAGGTCGAACACTAGCCTTGCGTCACCAGTGCAAGCTGCGAGAGAGAGAAAGGAACTTTATTTTTCTCCAGGCTCTTTGTACTTCAGCTCTAAGGTGGGTGGCCTCCTCTGCTAACTTTCTTTTTGCTCTTGTCTTCGAAACGAAACATAAAACGTCGACAAATTTACGAACTCATTACAGTTGTCGATAAAATGGCGATGCTATTTCCTGTCTTCAGACGAGAAAGCGCGTAGCCATGTTCACTTTATGCCTGCCGCGTACTAATTTCCTAATACACTAAAGCGCCTAGTTCATAGGAAATAACAGGAACTCTGTACTCATTGCTAAATTGGCTCTCTGTAGCGGTAACTCGTAAACAAATACGACGTGTACCATCCGGCCCCTAAGCCACATTGTTGCACGTCGTAAATGATATCCTGCATCTCGACCGCTGTATAGTCGCTTTCAGATGTTTTATAGAGCCCGACAATGGGCCTTAATTAGGAAGGAGAGGCTGTTCACGCTGATAGCTTTCGTGATGCTTGTGAATGTGTGCATTCATGTTTTTGTCTATATTTGCACCGAAGGGCGCTTACCTTTTAGAACGTTTATGTATCGCAATTATACACGTCGCATTGAGGACGCGAAATATCTGAGTGGTTGGCATTGCCTTGAGGGGGGAATGACACAGAACAGGTGAATGAAAGAGCGATGCCGACAATAACTGCCAACAGTCCAACACTGGGAGATTTTGCGAGTCCCCACCACACTGGATCTATCCAGAAATTCATACGCCAGACGCTTGCGTGCTTTGCTCAGACTTAGCCAGCTTAGATCACGTGCTCTGGCGGTGCCCTGCGTTACGGCTTGACGAAGACGTTACATCGTCCAAGTGGGATGCTGCGCTACGCAGTCCGGATTTGAAAATACAGCTATGGACAGTTCAACGGGCTCACGACGTGGCGGAGGGGCTAGGCCTATCTGTCCCGACGTGGGAGCGGCCCTCTACGTGCTAGTTCACGCCCTGACCGACCTAAATAAACTTTTCCATACCATACCCACCACACTGTTTCTTTCAAGCAAAGACTGTTTTCGATCACGACACATATTCACGACATTTATTGAACTCGTATCCTGTACGAAATAGACAACACGGCATTGCTGTGAGATATATACATTATTTATTTATTTATTCACCTATTTATTTAGAATACTTTACAGGGCTTGCGAGGAAGCATTGAGTGAGGGGGTACAGAGCAATCAATGACAAAAAAAAATAAAAAAGAACTAAGCACAGGCAATGTATGCAAAAGTACAATGGACTCCGAAAGCAGTAAAGCAGTATCGAAATGGACATCTTTGGACAATATTAAAATGTCTAGCAAGGCCGCCAGTACATTTTAAGCAAGTGTATTTTTATAAAATGTCTGTTTAGTTGTTCACAAAAATGGTTACGGTCAGTGATTGTGACAATGGCGTCGGGAGGATCCTGCCATAGCGCAATGGCGCGTGGTAATGCAGATGAATTAAAAGCATGAGTCCTTCCAAACGTACGCATAATGCTTAAGCTGTTGTGTAAACGTCCTGATGTACGCGTAGGGGTGTGAATTGGTAATTAATGACATGGCAGATGATGAGCGTATTTATGAAGCAGAAATAAAAGTGAAACATAGCGACGGGCTTCTAGTGGCTGAAGTAGATCAAGTTCTTGCTTAAGGTTAGTAGCACTGGAATGTCGGGTGTAGTTATATGATATAAAGCGAGCTGCCCTATTTTGGATTGAACCTATCTCGTTAATGAGATACTTCTGATGAGGAGACCACACCGCTGAGGCGACTTCCAGCTGTGTGCGAACGAAGGTTAGGTATAGGCTAATTTACGTAAGGAAGAATTAGAATGACGTAAGTTACGGCACAAATATCCAAGTGTTTTAGATGACTTATCACAAATTGTAGTTATGTGCTATTTCCAAGAGAGGGTGGAGGTTAAATTTATTGTTAAATAAGCGTAAGAGGAAGCATGAGGCAGTACTGTATTATTTATAGAATAAGTAAAGCACGACTGAATGAAACTACCTTGCCTTTAGCTGAGTTAAGGGTCATCAGCCATTTATCGCATCAGGAGTTAATAGCGTTACAATGGCTTTGAAGGACATGATGTACATCAGTATTTTTGATAGCCCGGTAAACAGCATAGTCATCGACAAAGAACCTTATACTGGAAGTTATATTAGTATTAATGTCGTTAATATAAATGAAAAATATTAGGGGGTCCAGGACGCTACCCTGCGGTACACCTGATATTATGTTAGTGAGAGAAGAAGAGAAGTTATTTGCGACTGTGAATTGAAGGCGACAAGATAAAAAAATTCTGTTCCATGACAAAGTTAGACGGTCATTTCCACGGACTGATAATCTTGCAATCAAAGGGCAATGTGCTACGCGGTCATAAAGTTTAGAGTAGTCGAGAAAGATGCAGTCAGTTCGAAGGTTAACATCCATATTAGAACGCGGATCGGTGGTTAATTCAGCTGTTTGTGTTTCGCAGGATAGGGTTTCCGCGAAAACCATGCTGATTACTGAAAAAAATTATTAGAATCAAGGTGGCTGTATAGGTGTCAAGAAATAATGCGCTCTTGAAGTTTACAGCAGATACATGTATCGTAAGAAATATCCACTTCATATAAGGCAACTTAACTTTTGCTGTAAAGCGAGAGCCCTGATTGTGATATCAGAATGATCACATTGAAACAACAATAAATGGAATATTTCACTCTTTAATACTGCGCTGGAATTTACTACGGCACGGTGGTATACGCAGCGTCAGTTGCAATAAATAATTACGGCAAGGACAGTGTGCATAGCTTTCGGCATAAGATATCAGGAAGGGGTCGTCATATCTAGCACTCATACACATGAAGCTTGGATTTCTGTGAAAACAGCACGGGCACCACAACGTCAGGTAATTATTCTTCCAAAATGGAGAACAAAGGCGGTGAAGGCATTGTTGTACGCTCCTCACCTTCTCCACTTCCTGGCACAACAGCAGCGCCTGCACCGCTGCTTGCGTTCCAGCGAGTGATGCGAAACTGTCGGTAAGTTGACTATCGATAGCTTCGATAGTTGTTTCAAAACTATCGATAGTACTACTACCGATGAATTATCAATGGTATTATTGATAGTGCAATCGATAGTACCATCGCTTTCGCTAATACTACCTGTGTGAATAATTTTGCTGTTGTTGGCCAACGACATTACCAAAATATTTGCGATATTCACTATCAGCAGAGTACTTCTGTGACTTTGCTATCAGCAATACTCAGTTATATTTAATTTATGAGCAAAATTTTATCTAATGAAATAAGGGATTTCCACAGTGAAAATGGCGAAATATGTCCATCAATAAATTCATAATCACAACATACCAGTTACACCTTGCAATTAACAAAGTGCGTTCTTGATATCATTACGGGGAGTATATTTTTATTTTTAAATCACGATATGCACGATAATTCTGTAGACACGCAGTTCCACCACATGCATCAGCTTCCTTCCTCTTCAGTTGAACAGTTCAACTTAATGATCATGTGTCAGCGAAGTATTCTGATGAAGAAACGCAAGCATGTGAAATTTCTTGTCACTCAGCCTCCTCTTCCAGCTCCAGCACCTACCACGAACTTGAGGAGCTAATTTTATGCTGCAATGAGTTCGCGCGGTTGATTTGGTGCTATCTATAGTACTATCGAATTTGCTATCGAAAGTGCTATCGATAGTTCTTTCTTGCCATCGATAGTTAGATAGTGAGTCAACTATCGATAGTATCGATAGTGCTATCGATAATTCTGCATCCCTAGTTCCAGCACGTCCGTGATAGTAATACAAGTTTTCGCTGGCATCGCAGGTAGAATGTGGCACGGCAGCCACGGCCGCATTGGAACGCTACCGTAGGGTTGAAGCGCGGCTGTCAACACGCATACCGTCGTCCCATAACTTAGCATAGTGTTACATAATGACCAATGATACGATACAGAAATACCTAGAAAATACATAAATGCTGAGAAAGACTTGCAAGAAACCTAGAAAGGGGATAGCCTGACAAGGGGGGGGGGGGGGGTTGAGGGGGCGCGAGCGTCGCTGTTTCGATGGCTTTCACGGAGTGCAGCTGGCTGCATATTTTTATAAAGGCACTTTTTATGCCATGAAGTACTGGAGGTACCGCGTAGAGTGTTGGATGTCACCATGAGTGATCAACGCCCCTTTATTTTGTTTCTTTCTTTACTTAATTGTTTGTTTACTTATTTATTGAGCATACACTCAGGGCTAATATGATATAGATGGTAGTGGTTACAAGCAAAATGGCTAGTTCAGTGAATTGGAGTTTATGAAGCCATACAATGTACACAGAAAAACAAATGGTGCCTAGATATTTGGGGACGCAGGTTGAACAAAGTGAAAAAAAAAAGGTTGTTATAGTGATACCGCGTTACGTATGACGTTCTTGTATGGTTAATATTCAGCAGCGGTGATCTCCTGTGCTAGAGGGTGATTCCCCTCACTGGAAGGCGGTAGAAATAACTGCAAGAAAGCGTTGGATCTGCATGATGGAATGCGGACCTCGTGAATATTATCTGGTCTGGATAATACATACGGAGGCGGGGACATAAGTTTCTGGCGTAGTTGCGGGTGATGAAATAGCGAATGAAAATGTCATGGGCTGAACATCTCGCGACGTGATGATAAACGTCCCTCTCTTCGAAGCGGCCAACCTTGCCGCAACACAAAGATCACATGAACAAATAATGAAAGGCTTCATGCGCGAGCCGTGTACAATTTCCGTGCTGCAACGACGGTGGTCAGTGATGGACTGAAGCGGGCTGACGATTGAGGAGAAAGTTCAGTGGGGAAGTTTGTCGTAGAACGATGTATGGGCCAACGTACCGGTGAAGAAATTTCTCGCAAAACCCCGACGTTCTAACTGGGGTCCATAGTAAGATCTTGTCTCCGGGATGAAAGGCCACGTCGCGTAGTTTACTATCGCAGCGACGTTTTCGTTCCTTTTGAGTAGCTTCCGTCTTTTCACGGAATTTCACGGCAATGCGCGACTCGACCTGCAAACTCTTCCGGTAGAGAAGTGCTCCGCTGTTAAAAGGAGGGGATGAGGGGGGTAAACCATCGCGTAGCCATGTCGCGTAGCCATGTGCAGTTTATTATAGCCAGTTGTGGGAAAGAGGCGTGCCAAGCAGCTTCTAGCGTATCGTAGTATACCAATGAGGTGGGAAGGAGAAGTAGGGATGAGGACAAGGAAAAGGAGGCGGAAAGAGGGAAAAAAATATCATAGCTATGCATAGTACAGTATAGAAAGTGGTAAGAAAGGGAAGGTAGGATGTAGAGCACAGAAAGAAGCGAGGGAGAGGGTTAAGCATAGCATAGACATGTGTAACATGGTACAGCAAGGAGGCGGGAAAGAGAAATGCCGACTGTATGAAGCTATGTGCACAGCCCTCTGAATAAGGCTATGTGCCACATGTGATTTACAGTCTATGTCAACCGAGAATATGGAAGTCATAACACGACGGTGCGAAGCAGTCCGTGTCACAGAGAATGCGGTGCCATGGTTGGTGGTATTGTCAACGGGTTAATTATCCCTATGGAAGCGAATAATAAACATCGGGGCTTGAGCCGGAATTGCATTCAGGGATTCTACATGACACTGAAATATTCTATCACACAGCTACGCCTGTCATACAATGTGTCTCGCAAAAAGACACTATGCAAGCGTCATGTTACGACAACACGACGCAAGTGGCAGTGCCGTCTATCCGCTTTTAAAACAATATAACAAACATTACATATCTAAGGCCTCTTAAGGACGCACGGTAGGGTAAAATTAAAAAAAAACATCGAAATTTGGTTTTCTTGCATGTTCGTGATGATAAGGCCTCCCTCAACAATATCCAGCGGCCCGCATATTTTTGAGCGTTTTGATTGAGACAAAAGGAGCAGGTTTTCGGGACCAACTCACGAGCAGCCAAGCCCCGTTTTCTCAGACCGTGCACGACCTGAGCTTTCTGCCTCAAGTAAGCTTTTGAAAAATCGATACTGGTAGTTTCTCTGAGCTTAGCAGGTTTATAACAAAATTATTGGTGCTAGTTAAAGGCACATAGTGCAGTTTTTCGAACACGCGTGGCATTTACCGAGCACACTGGCCTTGTGCGTGTGAGACCCGCACGGGGACGGGGTTCTGTGCATTTATCTTCAGTTTAGTTGCGCCTTTATTGATTAGTTGCGGCAACAAAAGATTTTCTCACGTTCACAAACCAACAACACTGTTTAGAAAGCGCAGTATACTTGGAAATCGGCACGCTTCAGCTGCCAAGAGAAACGAGACCAGGAGCACTGGTGCGAGCACTTCAGCAAGTAAGCTTTGTCCTCATTCCGCGTCGCCGCAAGGGCAAAATGTTACCTGTAGTGACAATGGCTACATTTTGATTTATGTGCACTTCCTAGAAACCGTGATTACGAGAAACTTTGTCTGCATAGAATGCGGAGCAACCATGGCATACGTAGGAACGCAATCGATCGTGTTATTTGGAATGGAAGCCCTCAGGACTGCTACCTTTGGAACCGTTCTAAATTTCAAAATGGCACGCATGGCCCGAGTAAACTTTCTCAATGCCATTTGGCATATCACCGAGGCGGAACACTGCGATATGGTTGGGTGAGTCAATTGCCATCGACAGTATATGGCCAATAGAGACACAGATGATATAACAAAACAAGCCAGGAAAGCAAGAGAACAAAAGAAGAAGCGGAAAGATTATTCGTGTGATGACCCCATGGTACTTTGTTAATAGTTAAGTTGTTCAGCAATATGCATTTTGAACAAAACATTCAAATAAACTAGTTTTTCCTCTTTAACTCAGAATATCTCGAAATCAACTTTTTTGATACATTTGCCCCATTATCAAAACTACCTCAAAAATCAGAGGAATGATTTTTAACCACAACAAACTAAACATGAATATAAATCTACTGAACTAGAATGTTGCACGTATGCGGAGCAGTTTTCACGATTTTGGCAGTTTTATTTGAAAAATACTGACAAAAGCTACCTGCCTGGCAAAAAATATTGCAAAAATTTCAAGACTTAAAGCACAATTGTAATTATAGCTCCATTGTAAGAAGAGACGCCGAGGAATAAAATGAAACAAACCCGAACTTTTTACATATAGTAGTTTCTAATAAAATGGGTCCTAAAGAAGCCTTAAAATACATTAGCGGCATAGGGCCTACCCTCGAGCGTAGCACGGATACGCCGACGACCGCTACGTATGATGTACGTATATGCTACCTTTAGGTAGCAGAGTTGCGCATAACTTTTCCTTCCGCCGCTCGCGCCGCTATTCGTCGACTGCCGTCAAATGTTCAAATGACGTCAAATGTTCAAATTTGCGCGGCGAAGCCAACTTTACGTGCCCGACGGCGCCCGCGCGTCCTCTGCCAGGTGTTCGCTGCTCTGCCCGCGCCGACTACTTTCCGTCAGCTCCATCGTGATTGCCATTAGCGTTTCAGCTAGTTTCAGCGTGCGTGCGTTCGTCGAGTGTATGCTTTGTTTATCGGCTCCATACCTTTGCGAAGTGTTCGAAACTACGTCATATTGACAGTTGTGCGCTACACATGAATGAGCTTGAAGCTACTCTTCTGCACCACTTTTTCGAACAGGGAAGCAGTGGTGAATAATGGTTAATGACAAATGACGCTTTGTCAGTGGTCGCCAGCGTAACCGCACGCGCAATATTTTGTCGACGGCCACTGATCAGCTGGCATCGGCGGCCTCGCCTTACGTCAAGGGGAGAAAAGCTCGTGTGCATGCTGAAAATAATCACGCTGCTTTTCGTTGCAAAGTATTGCGCAGAAAAGAGAACTTTTGAGCTGTTCGATCGTAGCATGCATCTGCAAGCTGTGATGGTGGAATCGGCCCACCGCTGTAAAATTCTCTGTGGACGCGATACCTGCGATTCACTTATGGCACCTATGAGCTAACTTTTCAATCGCCTAATTCAAATTTCATTGACCCCGTCACATTTAGCACACTTCATGTGCTTTGATTCACTTTAATTCTCACTTGTTTCACTTCATTCATATTTGGTTGTGCGTATGAGCCACTGCTACACGCCCTGCACTGCACCCGGGATTGGCCGAGCGCTGCAAAACTGTTGTTCTTCGCATCGTTTTGTTCGCGGACGCGATTCGTTAGAACCTCTACCAAAATACAGCTTCGCTGTAAAAGTGGGACCTTGCTCAGCGCGTGCGAATAATTCTGCGGCAAGTCGCCCGCACCGGAACATCGCGCCGTATTTGTCTCCTGCGCGCGCGACGAGCGGCTTCACTGCACAGCCGTTGAACATAATGGCGGACCTATGCGCAACTCTGCTACCTATGCGCAACTCTGCTACCTATGCGCAACTCTGCTACCTAAAGAAATACTGGTGGTGTTTGATCTGCAAGGAGTTTTGGAGCAAAACAGCACCGGATTCTGTCTGGATTCAATGCGTGGAGTGCAAGGACTTGGATCATGAAGGCTGCGCGAGGGCCCACGGAGATCAATAAGTGCTTCTACTGCAAAAACTGAAGGGTTAAATTTTTTTAGATGCGAAGCATCTTATGCTCTGGGCTATGTCCGTCCCGCGTCCGTCCCGCGTCCGTCCCGCGTCCGGCCACTTTCATGAAGTGGGGAAGCACCCACGATGCGAACTAGAACACCGTAGTATAATATAAGGCCGTCAACCACCACTACAGTCACCAGAGTCATGGCCGAGATCACAGAGAGGCTGCTTAGCAATGGCTAGGCAGGTAGTGTGTGTAGCCCAGGTTGACTCCATTCCTTGATCTTGCTTGCATGTGTTTGGATGTGTTTTGGATGTGTCTTGCTTGCTTGCATGTGTTAGTCCGCCCCTCCTTCCCGCGTCCCACACCACCAAAGCGCATGCACATCTCCTCCCCCTCTCTCTCTCCTCTCCTACGCTCACCCCCTTTCTCTCCTCAAGGAATACTCTACTCTACGGAGCAGCCCCCCGCGTCCCACACCATGGCAGCGGATGCGCGTCTTCTCCCTCTATCTCTCCTCTCCTACGCTCACCCCCTTTCTCTACTCTAGGAATCGTCTACTCTACGGAGCGGCGCCCGCGTCCCACAGCGCATGCGCGTGCTCTCCCCCTCTCTCCAACGCTCAGCCCCTTTCTCTGCTGTAGGAATTCTCTACTCTACGGAGCGGCGCCCGCGTCCGACATCCCCACAGCGCATGCGCATCTCCTCCCCCCCCTCTCTCTCTCTCCTCTCCTACGCTCACCCCCCTTTCTCTCCTCTAGGAATACTCTACTCTACGGAGCGGCGCCCGCTTCCGACATTACGGTTCCCCCCCGTTCTCTCCTCTAGGAATCCTTTACGGAGCGCCGGGCGACGAGGGGTGCGACAGCTGCATACTCCGCTGGAGGCACCACGGTAGTTTCGCGGTATAAAAATAACGGAGCGCGCCTCATTCTCTCTCCTGTGCAGCGCCGCGATGAGCGCCCGGACCACTGCCGCGAAATGAGAGCGGCGACGTTTCTCCTGCTCAAGCTAACCATCTCCCCGCTGCTTAGCATCCACACATGGTTCCCTTTAGCGGGAGATGGGGAAGTTTTTTTCACACTGTATCGTTTTGCCCCGCAGGTTGGGGCAAAATGAGACATCTGGTGCATTTTTTATTTCTTTTTAAAATAAACTTTTTAACAGTGGCAACATGGTGATATTTATGTAGCACATACCGTGTACCCAAAGGAAAGTTTCTGCATTGTCGTTTAAGGGTGAAGAGTGAAATAAAAATTCCCCATCTCCCGCTAAACGGAACCATGTGTGGATGCGAAGCAGCGGGGAGATAATTAGCTTGAGCGGGAGGAACGTCGCCGCTGTCATTTCACGGCAGTGGTCCGGGCGCTCATCGCGGCGCTGCGCAGGAGAGAGAATGAGGCGCGCGCGTTCCGTCATTTTCATACCGCGGAACTACCGTGGCGCCCCCCAGCGGAGTATGCAGCTGTCACACCACCTGTCGTTCGCGTCGCTCCGTAGAGGATTCCTAGAGGAAAGGACGGAGGGGACGTGCATGCGCTGTGGGGGTGTGGGACGCGTGAGCCGCTCCGTAGAGTAGATGATTCCAAGAGGAGAGAGGGGGGAGAGGACGCGCATGCGCTGTGGGGATGTGGGACGCCGGAGCCGCTCCGTAGAGTAGAGTATTCCTAGAGGAGAGAGGACGCGCATGCGCCGCTCCGTAGAGTAGATGATTCCTAGAGTAGAGGAAGGGGGGTGAGCGTAGGAGAGCACAGGGGAGGGGACGCGCATGAGCTGTGGGGGGTGCGGGACGCTCCGTGGAGTAGACGATTTCTAGATGAGAGAAAGGGGGGTGAGCGTAGGAGATAGAGGGCACGCGCTGTGGTGGTGTGGGACGCGGGAAGGGGGGGGACAAACTAAGCCCCCCTCCAAACACATGCAAGCAAGATTAAGGAATGTGGTCAACCTGGGCGACAGACACCACCTGCCTAGCCATTGCTAAGCAGCCTCTCTGTGCTCTCGGCCATAACTCAAGGAATGGGGTCAACCTGGGCAACAAACACCACCTGCCTAGCCATTGCTAAGCAGCCTCTCTCTGCTCTCGGCCATGATTCTGATGACTGTGTTAGGGTTGACGGCCTTCATATTACTACAGTGTTCTGGTTCGCATAATGGGTGCTTCCCTACTTCATGAGAGTGGCCGGACACGGGACGCGGAACTGACGCGGGACGCGGGAGGGACGGACATAGCCCCGAGCATAAGATGCTTCGCATCTAAAAACCTCCCCATCTCCCGCTAAAGGGAACCATGTGTGGATGCGAAGCAGCAGGAGAAACGTCGCCGCTCTCGTTTCGCGGCAGGGGCTCGGGCTCTCATCGCGGCGCTGCACAGGAGAGAGAATGAGGCGCGCTCCGTCATTTTTACACCGCGGAACTACCGCGGTGCCCCCCAGCGGGGTATGCAGCTGTCGCACCACGTGTCGCGCGCCGCTCCGTAGAGTATTCCTAGAGGAGAAAGAGAGAGGGGACGCGGGCGCCGCTCCGTAGAGTAGAGGATTCCTAGAGGAGAGAAAGGGGAGGGGACGCGCATGCGCTGTCGGGGTGTAGGACGCGGGACGCGGGCGCCGCTCCGTAGAGTAGAGTATTCCTGGAGGAGAGAAAGGGGGGTGAGCGTAGGAGAGAAGAGAGAGAGGAGACGCGCATGCGCTGTGGTGGTGTGGGACGCGGGAAAGAGGGGCGGACTAAGCCCCCCCCAAACACATGCAAGCAACATCGAGGAATGGAGTCAACCTGGGCGACAGACACCACCTGCCTAGCCATTGCTAAGCAGCCTCTCTGTGCTCTCGGTCATGACTCTGATGACTGTGTTAGGGTTGACGGCCTTCATATTACTATAGGGTTCTGGTTCGCATAATGGGTGCTTCCCTACTTCATGACAGTGACAGGACGCGGGACGGGGGGACGCGGGACACGGGAGGGACGGACAGAGCCCCGAGCATAAGATGCTTCGCATCTAAAATTCCCCATCTCCCGCTAAAGGGAACCATGTGTGGATGCGAAGCAGCGGGGAGATAATTCGGGAGGAACATCGCCGCTCTCATTTCACGGCAGCGGTCCGGGCGCTCATCGCGGCGCTGCACAGGAGAAAGAATGAGGAGCGCGCGCTCTTTCATTTTCATACCGCGGAACTACCGTGGCGCCCCCCAGCGGATTATGCAGCTGTCACACCACCTGTCGTGCCCGCCGCTGCGTAGAGGATTTCGTAGAGGAAAGGACGGGGGGGGATCGTAGGAGAGGGGGGATGGGACGTGCATGCGCTGTGAGAGTGTGGGACGCGGAAGCAGCTCCGTAGAGTAGAGGATTCCTAGAGGAGAGAGGGGAAGAGCACGCGCATGCGCTGTGGGACGCCGGAGCCGCTCCGTAGAGTAGAAGATTCCTAGAGGAGAGAAAGGGGGGTGAGCGTAGGAGAGAGAGGGGGGAGGGGACGCGCATGCGCTGTGGTGGTGTGGGACGCGGGAAGGAGGGACGCACTAAGCACCCTCCAAACACGTGCAAGCAAGACTAAGGAATGGGGTCAACCTGGGCGACAGACACCACCTACCTAGCCATTGCTAAGCAGCCTCTCTGTGCTCTCGGCCATGACTCAAGGAATGGGGTCAACCTGGGCGACAGACACCACCTGCCTAGCCATTGCTAAGCAGCCTCTCTGTGCTCTCGGCCATGACTCTGATGACTGTGATAGTGGTTGACGGCCTTCATATTACTACAATGTTCTGGTTCGCATAATGGGTGCTTCCCTACTTCATGAAAGTGGCCGGACGCGGGACGGGGACGCGGGACGCGGAAGGGACGGACAGAGCCCCGAGCATAAGATGCTTCGCATCTAAAAATAAATATTCACTGTTTTCAAATTTTTGTCTTATTTTGCCCCACCTTACCCTACACGTCATCACCCTGCAGTGTGCACTTTGTGGCGGTGAAACTTGAGTCTGGGCTCTGACTTTGTGTGGCGACATAACGTCGGCTCATGAGCTACCGTTTACACGACAGTGTACTCAGCGTACCTGGTACGATATGTGCCCACATCTACTCAATTTAGACGAAGCCGTAGAACCACCTCGTAAGAACTTTGTGAAATCCGGCGTAGGCTGCTACGGGCTGACTGCTTCGCATGAAATTTGGTTCCAGTAATGCGTGGGATCTGCCGGATTTCTCAACTGGGAATCTATTTAGCTATCAGTTACTTGTGCTCCGTCGTGCAAAACTCTACAGGTGCATAAGCGCCACAGGAAATGGGAAAACCCCACTATCGAGTACAGCAGGTTCGAGCGTTAAAGGAAAGCTCTGCTCGGCTGAGTGGAGGACGCGAAACACGTGAAAGAGAGACAAAGAGAGAGAAAGGAACAGATAGAAAGAATGGGAAAGATAAAATGGAGGCAGGTAAAGAAAAAGAGAGAAAGCAGCGATAGCAAGCGAAATAAAAAATAGATAGAAATGAAGGAGATATGGACATAAAAACAAGGAACGACATAGAAAGAGAGAGAAAGCTACAAAGAAAAACACACCAGAAAGAGATAGAAGAAACAGAGAGCAAAACAGAAAAATAAAGAAAGAGAAAGTAGAGAGAGAGCGACCAAGAGAAAGAAACTATTTTGAGAAAAAAGAAAGCAGTAGAAAGAAAGAAATTAAAAAAAGAAACAGGTGCCACAAACAGATAAAAGAAACAAAGAGAAAGCGAAAGAAAAAAGAAGAAACAGGAATAAGGAAGGCCATCCGCTCTTCCTTCAGACTTGGCTCGGTTAGTGTGAAACTGCCATAATGTTTGACATGAAAATCCTGCAAATTCACTGTGACCGGACCTGGTCTGCTGCGTCTATGTCTGCCAATTCGATGCACGTGCTCGCTCTGGAGAACATCAATGTTCAGTACACCAGTAAAAAACGTTTTCACTGGCAACACTGAGGAACCGTTATTCTCGTGTTCAGATTCTCTGAGACCATATACAAAAATGTTCTTACGTGATCGGATCTCCTTATCATCATTTTGGAAAGAAAGTGCATCGTAGATTTTTTGAATGTGGCTGTGCAGGCTGTCATAACTTGCTGTGTTAAAGGAAGCTGCTCACGATAACCTATGGGCTTTCCGAGGGCATGAAAATGAGTCTGGACTGACTTAAGCTGGTCGGCAATATCCTGTATTATCTTACTTTGCCTTGCAAAAAGCTCAGCGGAGATATCTACTGAAGTTCATAGTTATTGTTTAAGTGACAGAATACGTTTTAAGCTGGAATAATTCCGCATTAAATTAAGAAATTTAATAAATAAGCTCTTAATTAGAGCAGACAGGCGGCCGCTCCATGAGGGAGTACACAAATCGTTTCTTCTGTGGGTCTGTGGCCGAATACATCGGCAAGGCGTCACGGTCTTTTCATTTACAGAGTGCTCTCATGGTTGTTCTTTCGTGTGAAATAACTGGAATGCCTGCGAAACGTCCGTATAAATCGGTTACGTCCACGGATGCGTCATCGGTGGGTAAATAGTGGAAAAACGGGTTAACAAAGTTTGTGTAAAACTATTTCATCAAACTAATAAACTACCAATACTACTAATAAACTACTAATAAACTATTTCATCAAATATCCCATTGTTGGTTCTGCGTGTGAAATTAGGTTCGTTTCACCTGCACTATCAAACAATATACTGAATCAAGATGAGATGCTGGGAACCACGAATAGCCTTCATTCGATTGAAACAACGTATCAGTAGACAACTGACATGAACATGAGTGCACAGGACATGCGCTGAACTCCAGTGGCGAGTTGAGCGCCTTTCCGGTATACTCCTTTTCCGGTTCCTCGTCCACTTCCGTGCTGTTTGAACGAAATCATTGTCCAAGGAAAATGCACCATCTTTCTGACGACTGTCAAACTGTATGGAAGCTATTCTTTCCGATCGTTATACATGCTGCAGTTTGTGAACTGACAGCTCACAGCGATATCACGTGCTACGTGACGCCAGCTGCCAAACAGTGTTCCACACTTGCTGTCATAGGTATGACCGGCGTTGGCTAGCACTACCAGGACTACATGCAGGGAAATACCGAAGAAAGTGGGAGGTAAAGCGACCGCCGCTGCAGCTATCGGTACAGCATCGGAAGCGTTATCCGAAAGTTGTCGCATCGGCCCCTACCAACGGCAAGATAGTTTTTGTTGATCGAATTTAATTCAGTTCCATTCTTGGAATAACTACTACACTATAGGTAACGACTACGAATATTGTCGCCCATCCTTTCTTTGTCTTCACCGTTTGTTCGTTTGATTAGTTTGTTAACCTAGAAACATATAGCCATTTTTTGCTTGTCGCGGAATGCAGAACCGCGTTCGCGCGATGAAAAAGACGCGCTATTTTCCGGACACATTACGATACTCATACTTACACGAACAGGGCTTATTCGCAGAAGGAAATCGTAAAGAGGCCGTCATAAATCCTTGACATGTGCTTTTCGAGCTTTCGCAGTTATTTTTTATGATATATATCACACCTACATGCCTAGCTCTCAATTAAAGTCGTCCTTCGACCTCAATGCAACATCCTGCATCACCACCATCATGTTACTATGTACAACTACCCTGGGTTACTTTGGTGAGATGAATATGTGGCAATAAACAGGACGAAGAGTTCGTTCACGCTGTCGGCACTTTTCATGGTTTAAAGGTATCCGCTGATGATGTCGCTTGGTTTTTCTTCGAAAGCCAATTAAATTTTACAATGTTTATGAATCGCGCTATGTAGCTCCAAATATGGAGACGAAACATCCGGGCTTTTACTCTTGCGCTGGGGGGGAATGACACCAAACCAGTGAATAAAAAGAGCGGTGCCGACGATATTTCTGCACAGTCCAAGCAACTGAGAAATCAGGTAAGTCCTCAGATTGATTTCTTCAAGAAAAAGAGTTGTTCTGTCGTAATTTACAAGTATCGCATCTTTAGACGCTACATTCATGACCACGGGGCACTGTATCTGCATTAGGCGTTCTGAGTCTCAAAGGACAAGAACCACATGCATTATATTCTGTGTTATGACATAGATCTTGGCAGAAGATTCAGGTTATCGCATCGCGAAACCATAAGGTGCAAAATGTTCATCAATATTGCGCTGTATTTTCTTAATGGCATTTCGTGCGTAGGTCGCGTCATTGGTGTTGAAATCACTTTGAGACTGGGTTCTGAAACTGGCTTCCGCGCAACCCAGGGTTTCCGGGTAAGATATATTAGGGTTCTGCGGGCCGCCACAACGAATGCAACCTATACTCCTGTTTTACCCCCATCAGCATCAAATTTATTAATTTATACAGGCGAATTTGCATTGCATATTGAATTTAACGAAGCCATCGTGCGCCACATCAGCACATCTGGTGTCTGCGGTTAGCGAGATACCCACGTGGTAGCAGCAAGAAAGGCTCGTCGTACAGTGGGTGCCATGAAACTTGCACGATTAGAGGACCTGTGGTGTAAGAACACGCGGAGCGCTGGTAATTCACGCTCGTGAGCGTTCAAACCTGTTCAAACGATATAAACGGGCACCTCGACGCTTTATTCGTAGATCATGTTGCGTTGGCGATGACATTCTCTCTAGTAGCTGAAAATTGTCGGTTTTTCCGTGTTCCAAAATTTTATGGATTGTCATGCTCTGAAAATTCCCTCGCATTCATATGTACCGCCTAGCAAAAGTATGCTAGTGCTGTGTAAGTCAAAACAATGGCTGTATGGAAGGTGTAGAAAAATGAATTGCAAAAACACATAAACATAAATAATTTAGGCCTCAGGAGAAGGTGGCAGATTGGGTAGATGTTCGCTTAGGCTTTCCCTTCTATAGTTAGCGCCTCCTACCAGAAAAAGTTCGTAAGGAAGCTCTGAATTAAGCCGGACCGATAAGAATATTGCAACTATTCCACTTCATAGAAAACTTTGCAGAATACGGGCTGCAATATGTACATGAAGTCGAGCCGAAAGCATTCCTACAGGTTGCTTGCATTTTTGATGTGTCCAGTTTGGCGTATTCCCAGCAAGCAATTACCCGACGCAGTGTCTTCTTATGTGAACTACGGCATACAAATTAGTGTCATTCGAGAAGCCCAGACTTTTGAAGGACGATGTCTCTTTCAGCAGATTCACGCTTCGGCTGCACTAGGAAAAGACCCGCAGCAGTGTATTCTGTGCGCCATGGCAAGACGATTGGCAGCGTTTTTCTCGATCTTCGCCGCATTAGTTTGTGGTGAGTTTATATTGTTTGACGATAAGTACCACGCCAAGCATGTGTAGCTATCTATCTTAGTAGAGAGCACTTCTAAGGTTCTACGTTTAGATCAGCGCTTGTGGTGCGGTGCTTTCTGTGTTCTAGAATAGTTTCCAAATATTGTATGAAATAGCATCAGTTACGGAAAACGTAAGTTGACTCAAAGGTAGTCGATTTTTGAGTAACACCCTTAAAAATATGTAGGGATGCAGCAATAATAAGCTAATCGTACATAATAATGCGCCATTTATACGCGAAAACTGGAGCGATATATATATGTATATATATATATAAATATATATATATATATATATATGTGAACAAGAAGGTGTCCTTGGACCCAGTAGAAACAATACTTCGAAGTAGAGGACGTGCAAAACGAAAACTTCGTTTATTTTTCCAACGTTTCAGCCGGGGCCCGGCCTTCATCAGGGAAAACACGATGCAGTGACATGCTCTTGTCACCGTGCATTAGTAGAGATACTGCAGTGACTAGTGTGCGATAGTGATAACGCACGTCTTAGGGGCCCCTGATATCCCTTTTCTACTTAAGAAGAGCGCATTTCTGTATCGTGTTTTCCCTGATGAAGGCCGGGCCCCGACTGAAACGTTGGAAAAATAAACTAAAGTTTTCGTTTTGCACGTCCTCTACTTCGAAGTATGTATATATATATATATATATATATATATATATATATATATATATATATATATATATATCGAAGGAGCTGCTCGATGGCGAGTAGCGCAATCGCTGCTGCACGGCACCGAATGTTTAACGTGGCGATGGTTTGCAAACATACGCCGTCGTCATTACTTGCGCATTCAGGAACGCGGAGTTGCTTCTTCAACGGAACACACGCATTTAACATCCCGTTCGGTAGCGCTTGTGTCACAGGCATGCTCAGATTCTAGTCGGGCGCAATTCACTGCACTCAGATGTTGCAGGTTCGATCAGCACTATCGAAACATGAATATCGAAAAGAATACACACCTATGCTTTTCGCAACGACAAATTCTTCGACGTTGAGAAAATTCGTCGAACCATGCCGCTCGGAAGGTAGCGGTGAAGTACAGAAGTTAGCCGAGAGTCGTGACTGCACGTTTCATCATCATCAAATCGGCGCTTAGGTAAAATGGCGTCTGGCCTGCGCTTCTGCGGCTGCTACGGGTTTACAGGTTCTTCCTGCGCTTGGCTGCCCGCCGAAATTGGGACGTGCAAGAAACCTCAGGAGCGAATTATTCGTGTGAGCGTCGCTGCAGTGCTGTGCGAAGTTCCTGTGGGAGAATCGCCACGAGAACCAAGAAGGTCTCAACTGGCGAAGAGACACGCAGCAGTGTGTAAGGTGGTACCAGTTTATTGATCGAGATCGAGTAAACAACGTGTGGAGAGAAACAGAACTTCCTCTCAAACAATACAAAAGATGAAGTTCAGAACACCAGGGGAGGCTGCAAAAAGTGCATACAAGCTATCAGACGAAAGTCTTGAGCCAGAATTTGACTGCGCCTTTCAGTTTAGTGAGCTTGCTGACGAAAATAGCTTTTCAGTCGTTCACATCGCAAGTTTTCGTTGCCTGTTATCAGATTTGAGCTAGACGATTGACTACAATATGGTTAAACGCTCTACCTGCGACTGATTCGATCTGTCCTGCGGCAACAGGGTAAAGCCAAGAGAGCATCTTATCCGCAGTTTCTCCGGGCTTATCTGGGGAAACATATCCTTATCGAATGTCCTGATCGCGACTAGCTCCACTGCGCGAATGGCGGAAGGGAGCCGATTGCGATCGATAATTTAGATTGCGTTTGAGGGATCGACCGCGATCGAAAGTTACATCACCTGTTGCATTCCTCCTGCGCAGCAAGCTGGCTAAAGCACACTGTAGCTGGCAACAGACCGCAGTCAAGAGGGCCCAGACGAATGTCAGCATGGGGCCCACTTGACAGTACCATATGTGTCGTATCAGGAATTCATTTTACAGAAGGTGCATAATCCCGATCTTGTATGCACTTGTGCATTTTTCCCAATTAATATGTGACGAAAAAAAAAAAAAAACAGCACAGTTCAGCAAAGGGCGCCTATTGGCAATGTGCTGTAAGATACATGCGCATATGAAAAAGAATGATTGTGACAAAAACATCTAGCTAGTCGCATAGTGTAATAATAATTATGTGTTACAAACTACGAGTGACGCCCAAGAAAAAGCATGTTCTCTTTGCTAGCTACAATTGTGCTGATGAGTTTTTTTATGCAACAGTTTGTTATATATTTCTCTTATGTGGCCCATGCGGTCACCACGTTTCTCTGCGCCGAGAACATTTGCTCACAAACCGGTCAACCAGCAAATCGATTGCAGTGTGCTGCCACCTACCAACGAACGTACAAAAAGAAGCGGCGCAGCGCTGGAAAATTTGAGATTGCTCAGTTATTCGCCTCGCGATCTTGGAGTGGCGCCCTCTCGCGTGTGACGTCATGGAGAGGACTCGGATGCAGCTCTTCGCGCGCGCGTTCGCTACGTGAAGGCTGCTCGACGCTGCCAGCCTGTCTTCGCGCTCGAGTTATTGTGGCGGGCGAGTTGATAAAGAAATTTGTACTGAATGTTCGAGCAAAATGCCCATCGAAATCGAGCGGAGTTGCCGTCAGGAGCACGTTGTGTGTCGATTGCTCCTGTCGTCGTCTGCTAGCCATCCATGTGTACATCTGCTTCTATGGTGAATTTTTCTTTTCGCGACTGTTCTACGGCCTTGACGCACTCAAAATGACTTTCATGTCCGTTTTCGATAACTGACTTCAGCGTTCGGGCTTCAGCTTCGATGTCTGCGTTAAAGCGCAATAAATGTATACCGCGTGCTGCGCGTGTTCGGTTGCCAAGCCTGCTCCTTCGATTCAGTTCATATGTTCGGAGCATGACAAACGACGTGTGATGTCACTCAAACAAATTAAGTGGCGTTACCGGCAACAACGTTTGATTAAATACACATTTTTAGCAGCTGCTGTGTAAGCGCGTCGGTAGTACTTTAAATTGAAACACGAAATAAACAGGGTAAGTCTAAAGGGGATGCACGACGGGGATATGAAATATCGGTAGGTTGTCCGGAGTGATTTTCTTTTGTTTTTGTTCTATATTTTTGCAACATATTTTAATCCTTACGTTAATAAATCGACGTTTGTTCACTCGTTCACGGTGGTCTGAAAATATGCTGAACAGAATTAGTGTAATCATACTAACGTTGATAAATATAAAGCTTTCGCATCGAAAGATGTATTTGCAATAAAATACTGTAAATCAGTCTCAACGGTCGACTCCTGATGTGGCTTGGTGCGAACACTGTACTAAAGAGACTCGAGTTCCTTATGCATTTGCCTAAGTTGACTCGATAGCGAAAGCCATCTTTTTCTTGAGTCGATGTATTGTTCCTTCTCCGCCCCCCCTCCAAATGCTTTCTGGACGTAGCGTGGTTTTGCATTGAAGCTTTCTACACATCACCTGGTTTTGCATCGCCTCCGAGATCGGCCCACCAATCACGGAGGCAATGCAAATTGACGAGTTCATGTGATGACGTAATCATGTGACATGACGTTATGACGTCACAAATTCTGTCGGTCTGGGATGTCATGATGACGTGATCATGTGATGAATTTTCGCATCACTCGTGTTGACGCTGGCGACGCGGGACGCCGACGGTCAATTTTCGCAATTTATGTGGAATCTAAGGCTCCCACCTTAAAATATTCAATCTTGTTACAGCACGGTAAAGAATCTCAATAATCAGCCACAGGGGCCAAAAGAATGGTGGGAAAGAGCTCTCTTTCTTCTCTTCCTGGACACATTCGCCGATTTTTCCTAATGTTTACGAAGCTGTACTATCGGTGTCAAGTGAAACGCGAACACTGCAGCGGATCGCGTTGACCAAGCATTAGAAATATAGTGCGCGCCATCCTGTCATTACCATTGGCAGGCTCGCACAGTCGAGTAGGCAGCACTGCGCGATCGAAAACATGAATGCGGCTCATGAACGTATCTATCTCTAATCATAAGAGTCGAACTGTACCACGCGCACCACTGCTGGCGTTTCATTCCGAGCGATCTTATTTGCATCCAGCTCGCCCAATCTGTGCTAGTGGCCCTCAATAACCCGCTGGTCGATGAATTTATCGATTTCATTTTGTCGACTGTCGTGTCTGCACAAGTCCACATGAATACGATTGGGAGTGGAGCGTGAATTTTCATTCACCTCAAGTCTGTTTACACAACGCTGATTTTTGCGAATAAGCCGCAAAATTGATCGCGCTGCGATTTCAAAGCAGCGGAGACTCTCTTTAACTCACTTTCACGTAAGCTATTTCAACGCTATCCAGCCCAGAGAGCGACGCTACGAACTCGGTGGCATGAACCTGACCGCGATAGCTGTCGGTATACAGAAGATATGTTAAATGTTAACGTTTCATAAACTCATGTAATGCTAGCAGTCATCTCAAGAAATATCACAAGAAGAAAATGCAGCTAGTAGTCGAGGAACGCCGTGCGACGCAGGCGAACTATAACGAAAATGCTGCTGTTTTAGCCAGAGCGTAGCAGACGACAAAAGCCGAATCCCCGCCCTTGCGTCACCGGAGCGCCGTTCGCAGCGCCGCCATCGGTCGCACACGAGGCGAATACAGAAGATATGTTAAATGTTAACGTGTCTTAAACTCCTGTAATGCTAGCAGTCATCTCAAGAAATATCAGAGGAAAATGCAGCTAGTAGTCGAGGAACGCCGTGCGACGCGAGCGAACTATAACGAAAATGCTGCTGTTTTAGCCAGAGCGTAGCAGACGACAAAAGCCGAATCCCCGCCCTTGCGCCACCGGAGCGCCGTTCGCAGCGCCACCATCGGTCGCACACGAGGCGAATAGAAAAACAAATCGCGATTCCGCGCCACTTCCCGCGTACAGTGTTATGGGATTCATGCCGTACTAAAGCACTGACCATAGGCGTGCGCACGGGGGGGGGGGGGGGGGGGGCAGGTAGGCAAGAAGGGGGGGGGGCGCAAAGCCAGCCCTATACATTGTAGGGGGGAGCGATAGGGGGGGGGGCGCAAAGTCAGCCCCACACATTGGCATAATAGGGAGGGGGGGGTGCTGCGACGAACCTTCGCCCCCCCCTGAAGGGGAACCCTGCGCACGCTTATGGCACTGACGAATGCTATATCCAAGTAAAACAATGTGAGTTTCAACTGAATAGGTCAGACGATAACACTTAACTGACCTACGCGGCTAGAGGAATTATCGCGAAGCTGATATGAGTACGCTGTGGGCTATCATTGAAAGCGCGAGTTGCCATGTATTTTCACGAAGACTTCGTGTCTCGCAAGAACGGATCAGCTGATTTATCGTGTCACGGAGGGCCCGCTTTGTTCCCTGATGCAGTAAACATGCAAAGTCGTAGTGTTCGTTTCTTGCTAATGGGTTCACACTGAGGCTAGGACAGCCGAACACGCGAGCGATTGCTTAGTGCTGCCAGACCGACCCTCCATACGCTCCTTAATTCCGTTTTTCGGCGCGACAGTCTATGGGCATTGCGAATACAGGAACACAAGATTTCTAACACAGCGTCTTCCATAACCTCTCTTTTCGGATAGACTAAGCGTTACCTTTTAGTGCCATTTTTGCTTTTTTATTTTGATTTATTTATTTACTCATTTTTTATTGCTTCCCACTATATTGATGTATGTGATATGGTATATATGAACAGCTCACCGATAGTATTGCCACGCGCTATTCTTATT
Source organism: Rhipicephalus appendiculatus (assembly GCA_030522465.1). Taxonomy (NCBI): domain Eukaryota; kingdom Metazoa; phylum Arthropoda; class Arachnida; order Ixodida; family Ixodidae; genus Rhipicephalus; species Rhipicephalus appendiculatus. Next base: position 89,052 of record JALIZH010015112.1, read on the forward strand.
TTCACTTTTGTTGTATTCGGTTTTCGCCCACAGAGACCTTCAGCAAAGGTCAACTCAAACCGCGCCTTATTGTTCTAGAACCTTCGCGATTATTGTAGATCGTTTTGTTAAGATTGCACGCAAGACGCGACCACTCGCGATTATTCCAGAGCTTGCGCGATGACCTTTGATAAGACTAGATTGTTCGACGCGTGATGCATAAAAGCCAGCGCGCTCCAAGGATGTTCAGTTTGATCGACGGCCGACGCTCCGTTCGCCGCTATCAGTGCCAGCGTGTATTGCTGTAATCTGACTTTCAGTTTACCGGCCACAAGTTCGGCCTAATAAACAGTTTCATCTTGAGCATACCGACTGCTGCTTGGGTCAACGTCACGACCACGTGACAGTATGCTAGAGGATGTATGCGTGGTTGCCATGCGGTTGAACGCATCGCGAAACGGAACTTAGGGTAGCAGGTTCGAATCCCCGGTCCCGCGTGAACGGAAGATTATTTATTCTTGCTTTATCTGCATCTACCCCGAATTTGCGCAGACGGAAAGCGCTGATTTTCCGCTCACAACCAATGAAGCCGTTGCCGTCGACACGCGCCTTTCTCCGGAGGGAGCTCTTTAAATATCAGTTTTTTCTGCTTGTTAATCATGCGTATCTTCATATATATATATATATATATATATATATATATATATATATATATATATATATATATATATAATGTGTGTGTGTGTGTGTGTGTGTGTGTGTGTGTGTGTGTGTGTGTGTGTGTGTGTGTGACGTTAGAGAACAGAGATACGTCGTGGTTCAGATGCCATCCATTTATTCTAATGCACGCGCACTTCTTCGTCGGCTTCTCCTACCATCACCTTGTTCGTACGTTACACTCTTCCCCCTCCCCTCGAGAAAGTCTCAGTTCAGAAGGTACAAAATAACGTCGTAGTTTGCTAACATAACAATGTCCGAGTTTCTACGTAAGTGCAACACGGAGCGGTTGATCTCATAGTTCACTGGTGAGACTTTGCGTAGAATCTTGTAGGGACCTTCCATGACGGAACTCAGTTTGCCGTTGTTGGGATGCCATGGTGTCTCGTAAAGGACGAAGTCACCGACTTGGAACTCAATCGGAAGAAATTTCTTATCATAGATTACTTTGTTCTTATTGTGGTAGGCGATAGAATTATTAACAGCAGCTTTCCGCGCTTCTTCCACCGTTTGTTCTCGCTGTTTCAGTACAGTTGGATACGATGGAATTCAATACATCAGGAAGGACGCTGTGTTGCCGGTAACTTCGTGAGGCGTTCTGTTGTATTCGTCTATTACCTCCGACAGCAGCTTAGTTCAACAGTTCTGTGGCTCGTCATTGATCTTGCACTTAAGTCTGGTTACGATGGTCTGGTTTGTCCGCTCGTTCATACCATTGCATTGCGGAAGATGAGATGAGGTGAAGAGTTGGTGTATTCGGTTATGTTTTAGAAACTGTTTAAATTTTCCTGCAGTGAATCATGTTCCACGATCTGAAAGGAACTTCCGTGGTTTTCCGGCAGCAAAAATGGTTTTTAAGCATGAGATGTAGGCGTCGCTGCTCTCACTTTTATGGGCGAACGCCCATACGTAGCGAGTAGCATGGTCAATAATCAGGTAGATAAACCTTTTTGATGAGCCATATCCACAAAATCCCCCCAATGGTGTCCATCGCAAAAAGGTCAAAAGGCTCTTCAGAGGAGGCAGGGATTCAAGTGTCCCATACTTCTTTGTTTTCGTCTTCTTGCATCTCTGGCATGTATCCCAATGCCGAATGTAGGTGGCAACATCGGTTACCATATCCGGCCAATAATATTGCGGCGACAAGAGTGATAGTGTCTTCTTCACTCCGACATGCCCAAAATGTTGATGTGCGTTCTTAAAAATGGTTGGGCGTAGTTCATGGGGCACATAGATCTTCCTTAGTCCTTTTCTTTTGACGATGACTACGTTGTTTTCCAGTGAATACGTTCCTTTTGGGCGCTCATTGCTGCATCGCTGAAGTTCAACGTGGGAGAGAAGTTGAACTATTGGCGCTCTGTAGAGTGCGTCTGCTTCGACGTTGCTTATGCCCTTTCGATGTTTGATGTTTACTTCATACATCGATAGTTTCAACGACCACCGGAAGAGACGACCTTGAGGATTCTTAATATTCTTCAGCCACTGTAGTGCAGAGTGATCCGTTAAAACAGTGAATGGCTTTCCATGAAGGTAGCAATGCCATTTATCAATGGCATCTAAATGTAGTTTAACGTATGAACAAGGCGATGGTAGGAGAAACCGACGAAGAAGTGCGCGTGCATTAGAATAAATGGATGGAATAAATGGACGACGTACATCTGTCAGGTACCACTTGAACGCATCCCCTTCGATGTATTCGCTGAAGTTACTGACCCGATCGCGGTGTGTCCATGATACCTCGGTCGCCTTCGTGTCGAAAAGGAGTAGCCACTTGTCGACGGGGACGTCTTCTGGTGTTCCCTTGTACTTCGGTATGTTGAGCGGAGGCTTTGGCCTAGCCATGGCAGGTTGATGAGGTCGATCCTGTCGACTTGTGTGACGTTAGAGAACAGAGATACATCGTGGTTCAGATGCCATCCATTTATTCTAATGCACGCGCACTTCTTCGTCGGCTTCTCCTGCCATCGCCTTGTTCATACGTTGCACACACACACACACACACACACACACACACACACACACACACACACACACACACACACACACACACACACACACACACACACACACACACACACACACATATATATATATATATATATATATATATATATATATATATATATGCCACGAAGAGATTATACATTTGCTACAGATACCTGTCTCACTCTATACATAGTACAAG